>JXCR01147387.1:100514-113143 GCA_002079205.1 Phalaenopsis hybrid cultivar
ATATATATATATATATATATTATAGAAGGAGCATTATACGGCTCCCTACATGTTAAATATCAAAAATGTTACATTACTAGAAGGAGGGGTTTGCAGACAAAGGGAGGGAGCCCAATGCTCAACAGTTTCCAAAAGTTACACAATAAATGAAAAAGACAAAAGTAGCAAACAAAAAGCACTAAATCTCTTTAAGTGGCCTTGGTTTGACTCTGAGGTGGGGGCTCTTCAGCTTGTCACCATGAAGTAGGAGAGCAAGGGGGGTACATATATACATATATAAGGGAAGATATAATGAGAGAAATATATACAATGGAAGGGGAATTAAGGGAGAGTGAGTCGAAGAGGTAGGGCATGGGAGAGAGAGCGATGAATAGCGAAAGAAAGAGCACATGGAAGGGGAAGTGAGAGAGTGATGGAGGGAACGAGCGATAGTGAGGGAGGAGGGGAGTGATCAAGAGAGTGAGGAAGAGAGCATGAAAGGGGAAGACAGAGAAACAATAGTGATAAAGAAGAGAGAAAATATGGATGGTGAACGTTAATAAGGTTGGAACCGAGAGGGATAGATCGCAAGAGAAAAAGAGCAGGCATAAGATTGAGAGGGAAATAGATAAGGAGAGAAAGAGAGAGAAAAGGTAGTAAGAGTTAAGGAAATAGTAGAGATGAGGATGAATAAGAAGAAAATCAAGGAGAGAGGGAGCTTGAGTGGGGGAAAGAGAAAAAAAGTGAGGGAGGGCAAGACTGTGAAGAGAGAAAATGTGTTGAGAGAGAAAAGACTAATAGAGGGAATAATGAGAGAGAGATCAATGGAGAGAGGGAGAGAGAGAGAGAGAATGAAAAAGCAAGAGAGAAAGAGATATTTAAGTGATGATATGGAGAGAGTGAGACCACTAGAAGGAGGTCAAGATTGGTAGTGAGAGATTTATGGAGAACAACATAGAGATATAAGGGATAGATCAGGAGAGAGTGTGAGAAGGGTTGAGAGAGAATGAGATAAGAATGGTGGAGAGACCAAACAAAAAGAGGGAGGGTCAGAAAGTGAAAAATAAATTGTGGGAGAGAGAGAAAAAGCATTAGATAGGGAGAGTGAGAGAGATAAAGAGAGGGAGGGGATACAAAAGGAGGAAGAGAATTAAGGAGAGAAGTATAGAGAGGGAGGGAGTGCGAGAGAGGGACAGTGAATGTGAGCATGTGAGAGAGATCGAGCAACATATTGAGAGAAAGAGAGATAGAGAGGACAAGAGAGTGGGAGTGAAACAAGAAGAGATAGGGAGAGAGATAACAAGATGGTGTGAGAGAAAGCTAGGAAGAGGGAAAGAGAAATGTGAGAGGGAGGGAAAGGGAAAGAGAGAAGTTTCGGGATGGAGGTAGGGTGAGATAGAGAGATGGAAGTGAGAGAGAGGAATAGAGGGAGTTTAGGAGAGTGATAGAGGTTAAGAGAGAGAGAGAAAGTGATGGAGAGAAGGGGAGTGACAAAAAATAAAAGAAGAGAATGAGAGAAAGAAGAGAGCAATAAGTGAGAGGGACAAGAAAATAAAGAGATGAAGGGAGGTATGGAAGGAAAGATAGATGGAAGTATGGGAAAGAGAAGGAGGGTGGAAGAAAGAGGTAGAAAGAAAGTATGTGATGGTTTGAATGTAGAGAGGAAAAGATATTAGGAGGGAGAGAGAGTGAGAAAGAGAGATAAACACTGAGTTAGAAAGAGAGAGAGTACGACTGAGGGAGAGAGAGCGAGTGATAGAGATCGAGAGAGAGAGCGAGTGAGAGAGATCGAGAGAGAGAGTTAGAGAGAGTTGGAGAGGAATTAAAAAAGGGGGATAGAGAGAATTAAAGATTGTTTTCAAGAGATAGTGGGAGAGAGAGAAATGAAAGAGGTGGAGAGATAGAGTGAGAGAGAGTTATGTTAAGATTAATGAGTAGGAGAAAGAAAAGTGATGGAGAGAGAAATAGCAAGAGAGAGAATAAAGGGAAGAGGAAGAGTGAGAGGGAGAACAAGGGAGAGAGGGAGAGAGAAGGAGATGAAGATCTATTGAATAAACAAGGAGGGAGGGTGAGGGAGAGAGCAATAGAGAAAGAAAGAAATGGTAGGAGAGGGAGAAAAATAAAGAGGGAGAGGGCTAGGAGTGAGAGAGAGAGAGAGAGAGAAGAGCATGAGAGAGATAGAGTGAGCGAGAAAGAGATCAAGAGAGACATAGAAAAGCAAGAGATAGAGAGAAATAGCGAGGGAAAGAGAGTGAGAGAGTGGTAGAGAGAAGAGATAAGGCGAGAGGTAGATAGAAATTGAGCGAGAGAATTTAATAGAAATATATGGAGGGAGGGAGAGAGATAGAGGGAGAGAGTGCAAGAGATGAAGAGTATGAGAGAGAGAAAGTAAAAGAGAGTAATAGAGTGAAGATGGATAGAGTGAAAGTGAGGGAGGGAGACAGGGGGCGTGAGAGAGAGAGAGAGAAAGTGAGAAATAGAAGAAAGAGAAGCTATAGAGAGAAAAGCGAGAGTGAGAATGAAGAGGACAGTGAGAGAACGACAGAGGGAAAGGAGAGGGATGGATAGAGGGAGCTAGAGAAAAGGAAAGAGAGAGAGCAGGATACACGAGAGGAAGTGCTTAAGAAAATAAAAAGGGAGAGTGTGGGAGAAGCGAGCAAAGATTAGAGAGAGAAGAGAGAGTGATAAAATGATAAGAGTGAAAGAAAGAGAGAGAGGAAGATACAATTAAAGTGAGAAGAAGGGATGGGGAGAGAGAGATGGAGAAAAAGAGGAAAAGAGAGAGTGAGAAATAGAGAGAGTGAGAGAAAGTGGGAGTGAGAAAATAGAGAGAGTGAGAAATATGAGAGTCCATGTTAGAGTGAGAAAGTAAAATAGAGAGATTAAGAGAGAGATGAGCAACAACAATAGAGAGAAGGTGAGATAGATTTGGAGAGAGAGTGTGTGAGAGAAAGAAAGAGTGAGAGAGAGTGTGTGAGAGGGTGAAAAAGGGAGGGAAGGTTGGAAGGAGGGCGTGGGAAAGGTAAAGAAAGCATGAGATAGAGGAAAAGAGAGCTAGAGAATATGAGCAAAAGAAAAGTTTGAGAGAAAGAAGAGTTAAAGAGGCAGAAAAATTGAGATAGAGAGAGCAAGCAAGTGAGACGATAGAGAAGCAGAGAGAATGAGCATGAGTTAGAGCAAGAAAGAGGAGAGAGAAAAGAAAACAAGAGAGATAGAGGGAGGAGGGAGGAGGGAGGAGGGAGGAAGGGAGAAAAAAGTGAAAGAGAAAGAGAAAGAGAAAGTGAGAGAAAGAGACGATGAAGTAGGAAAGAAAGAGAGAGAGAGAGAGGATAAGATAGAAAAGAAAGTAATAAATAGAGAGAGGGGAGGGGAAGGTACAGAGGGTCACTTGGTGAGAGAGTGAAAGAGAGATCTTTCTTTTGCTCTCTCTCTCTCCCCTCCCCATCTCTCTCCATTACTCTTTCGATCTTTCTCTCTTTATACTTGCACTTCCCCTCTCTCTTATTTGCTCTATCTCTCTTTCTTCCTTCAGTCTCTCTAATTCCATCTCTCTTTGTCTCTCACTCTCACTTGTTGTTCATTCTTCTCTCTCTTTCTCTTGCTCTTTTTTAATGTCCATCTCTTTCCCCCTCTCTCTGCATCTCTCTTTTGTCATTTCTTGTCTCTTTCACACTTTTCTCTCTGTCTTACTTATTCTTCTATCCCTCTCCCTTATATTATTCCTCTAGCTCTCCCTTTTATGTCATGCTCTCTTACTCATTCTTACTATCTCTCCGTCTCTCTCTTCTCACTCTCCCTCTTTCTCTCTCATATTTTCTCTCATCTCATTCTTCCTTTCTATCTATCTCTCACCTGTCACTTTGCCTTCATTTTCTTTACTTTCTTTCTTCTCTCTCTCTCACCTTTGCTCTCTCTCTCTTTGTTTCACTAAATCTCTCTCACATTCTCACACTCTCGCTTTCTTACTCACCTGTTCTTCCTCCCTCTCTTTCTCTCTCCATCCCTCCACCTTCCTCTCTCCCATCTTCTCCTTTCTTTCTATTCCTCTCTATCTCTCACTGCATTTCACTCATTTAAGTCTTCCATTATTCCTTCACTCTCTCCCTCTTTCCTTCCATCTTAAACAACCTCCTCACACTCATGTCTTCCATCCTTATTCTCTCTTTTCTCTCATAATTCTTTACCTCTCTTGTCTCTCTCACTCTCTCCCATTCACTCATCTCTCCTCCCCACCAACCTCTCTCTTTATCTCCAACCTCATCCCCTCTCATTAAGTCTTTCTTTTTTTATCTCTTCTTTTATGTATCTCTTCTCAATTTTCTTGCTTTATCTTCTCATTATATCCATCTCTCCCACTTCGTCTCCCTCCCAATTTTCTCACTCTACAACCCTTCATTATTTTTATCTTTCTCCTTGTCTTCTACCCTCCCTCCATCCCTCACACACACTCTCTCATGTCACTCCCTTCGTTTCTCGTTCCCCCCTTTCTCACTCAATTTACTCTCGCCATCTCCCACATTCACTCACTCACTCGATCTCTCTCCCTTCTATTGCCTCTCTCTTTCACACTCGATAAATATCTATTATCTCTCTTTTGTTTCTATGTCCCTTTCTCTTCTGCTTTCTTCTACTCTCTCTCCTTCTCCCTGTTTCCCTCCCTCCCACCCTACCTCCCCACCTGCCCCTAACTCTCTTGCTCTTCACCCTCTCTCCCACCTTCTTTCAATCTTTCGCTCTTGAATGCTCTTCATCTTTATCTTATTCTCCATTCATCTATCTATCTCCCTTGTATTATTCTCTCTTGCTTCTTCTCTATCTGTCTCACCTTCCCTTACTCTTCATCCCGTCTATCTTTCTCTTGCTCTACTTCCATCTCTCTCCTACCTTATCCCTCCCTCTCTCTATCTTTTTTCATAATTTCTCTTTCTCTCTCTATCCTCCTCTCTCTCATTCTCTTTCTAATGCTTTTTATTCTCTCACTTACCTGTCTTAATCTCTCTTTCCTCTCTCTTACTATTGTTTCCTCTCTCTCTCCCTTGCCCATCCTCCCACTCTCTTGCTTTGTCTCTCTCCTACTCTCTTTTCTATCTATACCCATTATTTCCCTCTTTTTCTCATGCAATCTATCTTCCCATAATTATTGCTTTGCTCCTTATATCTCCCTCTCTTTATCTTCCTCTCTCTCAAGTACACTCTTACTCCCTCTCTTCAAGCTTTTCTTAGGACTATGTCACTCTCCCTCCCCCTCTTTTATACTCTATCTCCTCTCTCCCTCTTTCTCTTCCGCTTTATATCTCTCTCTCGTGCTAAATCAATCTCACTCTCTCTCTCCATTTATATCTCTAATCTCTCTCCCTCACACCCTCTTCCCCACTCTCTCACTCTCTACGTCTCTCCTCTTTCATTTCTCTCTCTGTCTTTTTCTCGTTCCGACTTACTCTCTATATTATCTGACTCTCTCAACTCTTTCACTCTCTCTTTTCTTTCTCTCTCTCTTTCTCTCTTGCTCTATCTCCTTTTCTTCCCTTAGTCTCTCTTACTTCATCTCTATTTGTCTCTTACTCTCACTTACTCATCATTCTTCTCTCACCTTATCTTGCTCTTTTTAATTGCCCATCTCTCTCTCCCTTTCTTTGTATCCCTCTTTTGTCATTCCTTGTCTCTTTCGCACTCTATTATCTCTTTGTCTTGTGTAGTCTTCTGTCCCTCTCCTACATATTATTCCTCTAGCTTTCTCATCTATTTCATCCTCTTTTACTCATTCTTACTTTCAATCCCTCTTTGTTCTCCCTCTCTCTCTTTCTCTCTCATGATCTCTCTCATCTCATTCTTCCTTCCTATATGTCTCTCACTTCTCTCTTTGCCTTCATTCTCTTTAGTTTCTCTCTTTCTCTCTCTCACCTTTACTCTCTCTCTCTCTTTGCTTCACTAAGTCCCTCTCACTTTCTCACTCTCTCTCTTTCTTACTCACGTTGTCTCCTTCCCTCTCTCTCTCCATCCCTCCCTCCCTTTCTCTCTCCCATCATCTCCTTTCTCTCTCTTCCTCTCTCCCTCTCACTACCTTTCACTTATTTATGTCTTCCAATATTACTTCACTCGCTCCCTCCTTCCTTCCCTCTTAAACAACCTCCACACTCTCATGTCTTCCCTCCTTTTCCTCTCCTTTCTCTCATTTTTATTTACCTATTGTCCCTCTCACTCTCTCCCCCTTGCTCCTCTCTCCTCCCTCACTCACCTCTCTCTTTATCCCACATCCCCTCTCATTAAGTTTTCTTTTTTTATCTTCTCTCTTTTAAGTAACTCTTCTTTATCTTCTTGCTCTTTGGTCATCCATCCCTCTCACTGCCTCACCCTCCCTCCTTTCTCAATCTCTGTCTCTCCATTCTTTATTTCTCTCTCCTTCCTTCCAGCCCTCCCTCCATCCCTCACAAGCACCCTCTCATGTCCCTCCCTTTATTTCTTGCTTTCCCACTTTCTCACTCACTTTACGCTAACTATCTTCCACGCTCCCTCACTCACTCGATCTCTCTCCCTTATATTGCTTATCTCTTTCACACTTGATATATCTCTTTATCTCTCCTTCGTTTCTATGTCCCTTTCTCTTCCACTCTCTTCTGCTCTCCCTTCCTCGCCCTCTTATACCTCCCTCCATCCCTACCTCCCTCCATCCCTACCTCCCTACCTACCTCTAACTCTCTTGCTCCTTACCCCCTCTCCCCTCTTTTTCAATCTCTCCCTCTTTAATGCTCTTCATCTCTATCTCGTTCATTATTTATCTATCTCTCTCTCTCTCTTTCTTCTCTTACTCTCTTATATTTGTTCTCTATTTTTCTCTCACCCTCCCTTACTCTTCATCCCCTCTTTCTCTCTCTTACTCTACTTGCATATCTCTTTTTCCTTCTCCCTCTCTCTATCTTTCTCCATCCTTTCTATTTCCTTCTCTCTTCCCTTCTCTCTCATTCTCTCCCTAATGCTTTTATTCATTCACTTCCCTTTATTTCTCTCTCACTCCTTTCTCTCTTCCTTATCTCTTACTTTTATTTTCGTCCTCTTTCCCTCTCTCTCCCTTGCCCATCCTTCCTCTTTCTCCCTGTCTCTCTCTTACTCTCTTTTTAATTTATTTCCTTTCTTACCCTTTGTTTCTTTTGCAATATTTCTTAGCATATCTATTGCTTTGCACCCTCACTCTCTCTCGCTTTATCTTTCTCCCTCTCATGTACACTATTTCTTGCTCTTTTCCTGCTATCCTGATCTCTCTATCACTCTCCCTCCTTCTCTCTCTTACTATCTCTCCTCTCTCTCCCTCTTTCTCTTCCTCTCGGACCTTGCCTCCCTCATGGTCTCTCCCTTATTATAAAACTTTCACTCTATTTCTCTCTCTCTCTCGTGCTAAATAACTCTCACTCTCCCTCTCAATGTATTTCTCTAATCTCTCTCTCTCACTCCCTCTACCCCTCTCTCCCGCTCTCTACGCCTCTTCTCTTTCATTTCTCTCTCTTTTTCTCTTTCTCGTTCAAGCTTACTCTCTCTATTATCTCAGTCTCATTGTTCTCTTGCTCCCTCTTTTCTTTCTATCTCTCATCGACTCTATCTTGCTCTCTTTATCTAACCCTCTTTTCATCTCTATCTCACTCTTCTTTCTCTCATCTTTGTCCTCTCTCACCCACACTCTCCCTTCCTCCCTCCCTTCATGTATTTCCCTCTCACTCCATATATCTACTTTATTTAACTTCATGTCTTTCTTTCTCTCTATCTCTCTGTAGCTTTATCATCCTCATGCTTTTCTTTTATATCCGTCCCTTCCATCCTATTTCCCTCTCTTCCTATTCTCTTCTCATCACTGCCTCTCGCTCTTTTATTTCTTACCTTTCTCTACCTATCTCTACCTCAATTCAATAACTTTTTATCTCTTCCCATTCTCTTCTTATCTCACTATTCTATTTTTCTTGCTCTCTTTTCTTTCCTATTCTAATCTCTATGACTCTTTCTATCTCTATTTGCTTTCTCCCACCGCAATGCCCCTCTCTTGTACTCTAGCTGCCTCAATGTCACTGGATCTGGACTCACCCTCCCACTCTCCCTCTTTCTTTTGTTCTCTCTACCACTTTTCATCCCTCACTCTCTTCCTCCCTATCTCCCAATCCATACCTCTACATTGATCTCACTCTACCCCCCATTTTTCTATATCTATCTCTTTCTATCTATCTCTCATCCCATTTCTCTCACTTTTATCTCTCCCATCCACTCTCTCTCCTACTACCTCCCTNACCTTCCTCTCTCCCATCTTCTCCTTTCTTTCTATTCCTCTCTATCTCTCACTGCATTTCACTCATTTAAGTCTTCCATTATTCCTTCACTCTCTCCCTCTTTCCTTCCATCTTAAACAACCTCCTCACACTCATGTCTTCCATCCTTATTCTCTCTCTTTTCTCTCATAATTCTTTACCTCTCTTGTCTCTCTCACTCTCTCCCATTCACTCATCTCTCCTCCCCACCAACCTCTCTCTTTATCTCCAACCTCATCCCCTCTCATTAAGTCTTTCTTTTTTTATCTCTTCTTTTATGTATCTCTTCTCAATTTTCTTGCTTTATCTTCTCATTATATCCATCTCTCCCACTTCGTCTCCCTCCCAATTTTCTCACTCTACAACCCTTCATTATTTTTATCTTTCTCCTTGTCTTCTACCCTCCCTCCATCCCTCACACACACTCTCTCATGTCACTCCCTTCGTTTCTCGTTCCCCCCTTTCTCACTCAATTTACTCTCGCCATCTCCCACATTCACTCACTCACTCGATCTCTCTCCCTTCTATTGCCTCTCTCTTTCACACTCGATAAATATCTATTATCTCTCTTTTGTTTCTATGTCCCTTTCTCTTCTGCTTTCTTCTACTCTCTCTCCTTCTCCCTGTTTCCCTCCCTCCCACCCTACCTCCCCACCTGCCCCTAACTCTCTTGCTCTTCACCCTCTCTCCCACCTTCTTTCAATCTTTCGCTCTTGAATGCTCTTCATCTTTATCTTATTCTCCATTCATCTATCTATCTCCCTTGTATTATTCTCTCTTGCTTCTTCTCTATCTGTCTCACCTTCCCTTACTCTTCATCCCGTCTATCTTTCTCTTGCTCTACTTCCATCTCTCTCCTACCTTATCCCTCCCTCTCTCTATCTTTTTCAGTAATTTCTCTTTCTCTCTCTATCCTCCTCTCTCTCATTCTCTTTCTAATGCTTTTTATTCTCTCACTTACCTGTCTTAATCTCTCTTTCCTCTCTCTTACTATTGTTTCCTCTCTCTCTCCCTTGCCCATCCTCCCACTCTCTTGCTTTGTCTCTCTCCTACTCTCTTTTCTATCTATACCCATTATTTCCCTCTTTTTCTCATGCAATCTATCTTCCCATAATTATTGCTTTGCTCCTTATATCTCCCTCTCTTTATCTTCCTCTCTCTCAAGTACACTCTTACTCCCTCTCTTCAAGCTTTTCTTAGGACTATGTCACTCTCCCTCCCCCTCTTTTATACTCTATCTCCTCTCTCCCTCTTTCTCTTCCGCTTTATATCTCTCTCTCGTGCTAAATCAATCTCACTCTCTCTCTCCATTTATATCTCTAATCTCTCTCCCTCACACCCTCTTCCCCACTCTCTCACTCTCTACGTCTCTCCTCTTTCATTTCTCTCTCTGTCTTTTTTTCGTTCCGACTTACTCTCTATATTATCTGACTCTCTCAACTCTTTCACTCTCTCTTTTCTTTCTCTCTCTCTTTCTCTCTTGCTCTATCTCCTTTTCTTCCCTTAGTCTCTCTTACTTCATCTCTATTTGTCTCTTACTCTCACTTACTCATCATTCTTCTCTCACCTTATCTTGCTCTTTTTAATTGCCCATCTCTCTCTCCCTTTCTTTGTATCCCTCTTTTGTCATTCCTTGTCTCTTTCGCACTCTATTATCTCTTTGTCTTGTGTAGTCTTCTGTCCCTCTCCTACATATTATTCCTCTAGCTTTCTCATCTATTTCATCCTCTTTTACTCATTCTTACTTTCAATCCCTCTTTGTTCTCCCTCTCTCTCTTTCTCTCTCATGATCTCTCTCATCTCATTCTTCCTTCCTATATGTCTCTCACTTCTCTCTTTGCCTTCATTCTCTTTAGTTTCTCTCTTTCTCTCTCTCACCTTTACTCTCTCTCTCTCTTTGCTTCACTAAGTCCCTCTCACTTTCTCACTCTCTCTCTTTCTTACTCACGTTGTCTCCTTCCCTCTCTCTCTCCATCCCTCCCTCCCTTTCTCTCTCCCATCATCTCCTTTCTCTCTCTTCCTCTCTCCCTCTCACTACCTTTCACTTATTTATGTCTTCCAATATTACTTCACTCGCTCCCTCCTTCCTTCCCTCTTAAACAACCTCCACACTCTCATGTCTTCCCTCCTTTTCCTCTCCTTTCTCTCATTTTTATTTACCTATTGTCCCTCTCACTCTCTCCCCCTTGCTCCTCTCTCCTCCCTCACTCACCTCTCTCTTTATCTCCAACCACATCCCCTCTCATTAAGCTTTCTTTTTTTATCTTCTCTCTTTTAAGTAACTCTTCTTTATCTTCTTGCTCTTTGGTCATCCATCCCTCTCACTGCCTCACCCTCCCTCCTTTCTCAATCTCTGTCTCTCCATTCTTTATTTCTCTCTCCTTCCTTCCAGCCCTCCCTCCATCCCTCACAAGCACCCTCTCATGTCCCTCCCTTTGTTTCTTGCTTTCCCACTTTCTCACTCACTTTACGCTAACTATCTTCCACGCTCCCTCACTCACTCGATCTCTCTCCCTTATATTGCTTATCTCTTTCACACTTGATATATCTCTTTATCTCTCCTTCGTTTCTATGTCCCTTTCTCTTCCACTCTCTTCTGCTCTCCCTTCCTCGCCCTCTTATACCTCCCTCCATCCCTACCTCCCTCCATCCCTACCTCCCTACCTACCTCTAACTCTCTTGCTCCTTACCCCCTCTCCCCTCTTTTTCAATCTCTCCCTCTTTAATGCTCTTCATCTCTATCTCGTTCATTATTTATCTATCTCTCTCTCTCTCTTTCTTCTCTTACTCTCTTATATTTGTTCTCTATTTTTCTCTCACCCTCCCTTACTCTTCATCCCCTCTTTCTCTCTCTTACTCTACTTGCATATCTCTTTTTCCTTCTCCCTCTCTCTATCTTTCTCCATCCTTTCTATTTCCTTCTCTCTTCCCTTCTCTCTCATTCTCTCCCTAATGCTTTTATTCATTCACTTCCCTTTATTTCTCTCTCACTCCTTTCTCTCTTCCTTATCTCTTACTTTTATTTTCGTCCTCTTTCCCTCTCTCTCCCTTGCCCATCCTTCCTCTTTCTCCCTGTCTCTCTCTTACTCTCTTTTTAATTTATTTCCTTTCTTACCCTTTGTTTCTTTTGCAATATTTCTTAGCATATCTATTGCTTTGCACCCTCACTCTCTCTCGCTTTATCTTTCTCCCTCTCATGTACACTATTTCTTGCTCTTTTCCTGCTATCCTGATCTCTCTATCACTCTCCCTCCTTCTCTCTCTTACTATCTCTCCTCTCTCTCCCTCTTTCTCTTCCTCTCGGACCTTGCCTCCCTCATGGTCTCTCCCTTATTATAAAACTTTCACTCTATTTCTCTCTCTCTCTCGTGCTAAATAACTCTCACTCTCCCTCTCAATGTATTTCTCTAATCTCTCTCTCTCACTCCCTCTACCCCTCTCTCCCGCTCTCTACGCCTCTTCTCTTTCATTTCTCTCTCTTTTTCTCTTTCTCGTTCAAGCTTACTCTCTCTATTATCTCAGTCTCATTGTTCTCTTGCTCCCTCTTTTCTTTCTATCTCTCATCGACTCTATCTTGCTCTCTTTATCTAACCCTCTTTTCATCTCTATCTCACTCTTCTTTCTCTCATCTTTGTCCTCTCTCACCCACACTCTCCCTTCCTCCCTCCCTTCATGTATTTCCCTCTCACTCCATATATCTACTTTATTTAACTTCATGTCTTTCTTTCTCTCTATCTCTCTGTAGCTTTATCATCCTCATGCTTTTCTTTTATATCCGTCCCTTCCATCCTATTTCCCTCTCTTCCTATTCTCTTCTCATCACTGCCTCTCGCTCTTTTATTTCTTACCTTTCTCTACCTATCTCTACCTCAATTCAATAACTTTTTATCTCTTCCCATTCTCTTCTTATCTCACTATTCTATTTTTCTTGCTCTCTTTTCTTTCCTATTCTAATCTCTATGACTCTTTCTATCTCTATTTGCTTTCTCCCACCGCAATGCCCCTCTCTTGTACTCTAGCTGCCTCAATGTCACTGGATCTGGACTCACCCTCCCACTCTCCCTCTTTCTTTTGTTCTCTCTACCACTTTTCATCCCTCACTCTCTTCCTCCCTATCTCCCAATCCATACCTCTACATTGATCTCACTCTACCCCCCATTTTTCTATATCTATCTCTTTCTATCTATCTCTCATCCCATTTCTCTCACTTTTATCTCTCCCATCCACTCTCTCTCCTACTACCTCCCTCCCACTTTCTCTGTCTATCTCATTATCTTCAATCCCTCACTCATCTCAAATTTCATTGTCTTTTTCTTATATTTCATGCTATCACTACTTTTCTCTCTCTCTCTCTCTCTCTCTCTT
>JXCR01147389.1:4261-33670 GCA_002079205.1 Phalaenopsis hybrid cultivar
ACCTCTTAAGCCCATTACCAATGTGAATGTGAAATCTTATTCACATCATTCCATTTTTGGCTGGAGAGGAGGATTTTCTAGTAGTTCTTCTGCTTCGACATCTCGAGCTTCTACTTCATGTGCTTCAACATCTCAAGGTCAGAATTCTGGATTTGATTCTCAGTCACAACTATTGCAAAGGATTTTGGATAACGTTAACTACACTACGGATAAGGTATTAAACTTAGAAACTTTTGTAGAGCATATGGATTTATTCATGAGGAGATGTAGTAATTATGAAAGAGAATACAACTTAGTTATGGAAAACCTCATGAGAGGTAACCCAGATGTAGTTTCTCCTCAATATCCGAGATATCCACCATATGAACTTGTAACTCCTTGGCATAGTGATGAGAGTGATGCAAAGGATGAGGATGATTAGACTGGATTTATAGTTTTGTTTGTTGTTTAGTTTATGTATTGATGTGAACTGTTGATGGTGCAGATATTCTGTACTTTTTTTTGTGTTTAGAGATGTATTTGTTGAGACTGCTAGTTTTTGTTGTGTTTTGTTTCATTAGACACTTTTGTGATATATTCATACTTTTCTAAGTAGTTATTATGTTTTTGTGTTAGTAATTGTGTTAACTTTGTTTTTTAGTGTATTTAGTTAGTTTGTGCTGAACTTAATTCTAGATTTTAGAAAGGTTTAGAATAAAACTAACATGCCACTTAAAAGCTGCATGTTTTAAATTTACAATTTACTATCATATATTTTCTTTATGTTGCAATTGTGAATGTTTATTAGTGTATTTGTTTACTTTAATATTATACTCCACTGCATAGNATTCAAGCAAATTTGTTAGTGCTAGAGCTCAGGATCGATACAGTGATGCATTGTAATCGAGAAAGTTGATTCCTGAGCATTATTTTAAAAGTCCGGGAGGAGCTATAGAAGATCTAATTATTTGCCGCTAATGGGAGTGTTCTATTGTTTTCTACCGTAGCAGTGATTTTTGTGGTGCGAGAGTTCTATGCAAATTTCGCCGAAGCTGAAAAAGAAGGAGTCATGGTGAGGGAAAGTCAGTACCTTTTTCACCTGAGGTAATAAACTAGCTTTATCATTTTCCCCCGAGCACTTTATGTTTTTATTCATACTATAGTCCTACTGAGGAGGAGTTAGACAAGATCATTTCATCTTTGATTGATGGGAGAGGGCTTTGGAAAATTACGAATGAAAGGAGAGTTAAATTTTCCACTTTAAAGTTGGATGTCACTGCAAAGGAATGCCATTATTACATTTCTATTTATCTGCTGCTTACCAATCATCTTAGTGAAGTGATCCATGATCAAGCAACTTTGAACTATTGTATCTAGCAGTTCCAGCCCATTGACATTGGGGCTTTGATTTATAATGCTATTACCAGTTCAATCTTTGCCTCTACTACTGCAAGTTTGGAATTTGCATCTTTGATCTTTTCATTATACGAGCAGGCTGGAGTTAGATTTGACAGCCGGGAAGAGATCTTGCAACCTCTTAAGCCCATTACCAATGTGAATGTGAAATCTTATTCACATCATTCCATTTTTGGCTGGAGAGGAGGATTTTCTAGTAGTTCTTCTGCTTCGACATCTCGAGCTTCTACTTCATGTGCTTCAACATCTCAAGGTCAGAATTCTGGATTTGATTCTCAGTCACAACTATTGCAAAGGATTTTGGATAACGTTAACTACACTACGGNTTTTAAAAGTCCGGGAGGAGCTATAGAAGATCTAATTATTTGCCGCCAATGGGAGTGTTCTATTGTTTTCTACCATAGCAGTGATTTTTGTGGTGCGAGAGTTCTATGCGAATTTCTCCGAAGCTGAAAAAGGAGTCATGGTGAGGGAAAGTTAGTACCTTTTTCACCTGAGGTAATAAACTAGCTTTATCATTTTTCCCCGAGCACTTTATGTTTTTATTCATACTATAGTCCTACTGAGGAGGAGTTAGACAATATCATTTCATCTTTGATTGATGGGAGAGGGCTTTGGAAAATTACGAATGAAAGGAGAGTTAAATTTTCCACTTTGAAGTTGGATGTCACTGCAAAGGAAAGCCATTATTACATTTCTATTTATCTGCTGCTTACCAATCATCTTAGTGAAGTGGCCCGTGATCAAGAAACTTTGAACTATTGTATCTAGCAGTTCCATCCCATTGACATTGGGTCTTTGATTTATAATGTTATTACCAGTTCTATTGTTACCGCTACTACTGCAAGTTTGGAATTTGCATCATTGATCTTTTCATTATACGAGCAGGCTGGAGTTAGATTTGACAGCCAGGAAGAGATCTTGCTAGCTCTTAAGCCCATTACCAATGTGAATGTGAAATCTTATTCACATCATTCCATTTTTGGCTGGAGAGGAGGATTTTCTAGTAGTTCTGCTGCTTCGACATCTCGAGCTTCTACTTCATGTGCTTCAACATCTCAACGTCAGAATTCTGGATTTGATTCTCAGTCACAACTATTGCAAAGGATTTTGGATAACGTTAACTACACTACGGATAAGGTATTAAACTTAGAAACTTTTGTAGAGCATATGGATTTATTCATGAGGAGATGTAGTAATTATGAAAGAGAATACAACTTAGTTATGGAAAACCTCATGAGAGGTAACCCAGATGTAGTTTCTCCTCAATATCCGAGATATCCACCATATGAACTTGTAACTCCTTGGCATAGTGATGAGAGTGATGCAAAGGATGAGGATGATTAGACTGGATTGATAGTTTTGTTTGTTGTTTAGTTTATGTACTGATGTGAACTGTTGATGGTGCAGATATTCTGTACTTTTTGTCGTGTTTAGAGATGTATTTGTTGAGACTGCTAGTTTTTGTTATGTTTTGTTTCATTAGACACTTTTACGATTTATTCATACTTTTCTAAGTAGTTATTATGTTTTTGTGTTAGTAATTGTGTTAACTTTGTTTTTTAGTGTATTTAGTTAGTTTGTGCTGAACTTAATTCTAGATTTTAGAAAGGTTTAGAATAAAACTAACATGCCACTTAAAAGCTGCATGTTTTAAATTTACAATTTACTATCATATATTTTTCTTTATGTTGCAATTGTGAATGTTTATTAGTGTATTTGTTTACTTTAATATTATACTCCACTGCATAGAAGTCCAATAAATCTCTATATGTTAAAGTAATTAAAATGTGATCAATTTAATTTTTACTCTTATTTTTAATTTTGTGCTTGCATATTTAGGATGTAAAAATTCCTGCTAGCATGTTATTTTTAGTTTTCATTCCTGTCAATATTTATATATGCTACTAAAATGTTTTATTCTAATAAAAATTTAAGTTTGGGAGAGGGATGAAAAATTTTCTAAAAACTTGAAATTTATTTGTTCTCAAATGTATTNTTGTCAATATTTATATATGCTACTAAAATGTTTTATTCTATTAAAAATTTAAGTTTGGGAGAGGGATGAAAAATTTTCTAAAAACTTGAAATTTATTTGTTCTCAAATGTATTTCAAATAAATTTGATTTTGATTTGAAGAAAAATGATCATGTTTATGAAGTTATATTAGAAAAGTAAAATTTTGAATATAGAAATGAGTAAGAGAATTTAGTTAAAATTTATGGTAATTAAAAAAAAACTTAAAGTTAAAATTTTTTAGTGTGGAAAATGTTAAGTATAGGTTATTATCTTTTGTAGGAGAAATTATATTTTTGAAAAATTTGGATGATTTAGACTTTTATTTTCAAAACATAAANTTATGAAGTTATATTAGAAAAGTAAAATTTTGAATATAGAAATGAGTAAGAGAATTTAGTTAAAATTTATGGTAATTAAAAAAAACTTAAAGTTAAAAATTTTTAGTGTGGAAAATGTTAAGTATAGGTAATTATCTTTTGTAGGAGAAATTATATTTTTGAAAAATTTGGATGATTTAGACTTTTATTTTCAAAACATAAATTTCTTTTATTGAAAGTAATTTTCAAAAACTATTATTATGTTTTTAAGTAAAGGAAATATATCAACACTTTGCTTTAAGAAATGAAGAGTGGAATTCAAAGTCATTAAAGGCCCATCGAGATATAATTATTGTTGTCTGAAAAGAAAAATGAAAAATAAAAATGAAAAAGAAAAAGAAAAAGAAAAAAAAAGAGAAAAAGAAAAAGAAAAGAAAAAATTGAAAAAGGGAGGAGAAGCTTAAGGATTAGTGCCCAATCAAAAATTGGTTCTACATGTGATCTTTGTAAAGTATAAGACTTGAGAAACTCTTAAGCTTAAGGATATAATATGGTAAGTANAGTAAAGGAAATATATCAACACTTTGCTTTAAGAAATGGAGAGTGGAATTCAAAGTCATTAAAGGCCCATCAAGATATAATTATCGTTGTCTGAAAAGAAAAATGAAAAAGAAAAATGAAAAAGGAAAAGAAAAAGAAAAAAAAAGAGAAAAATAAAAAGAAAAGAAAAAATTTAAAAAGGGAGGAGAAGCTTAAGGATTAGTGCCCAATCAAAAATTTGTTCTACATGTGATCTTTGTAAAGTATAAGACTTGAGAAACTCTTAAGCTTAAGGATATAATATGGTAAGTAAAATTATGCTTAATAAAAAATTTTTTAAGTGGAGATTATAGAATGCCTAAACTCTATATTTGGAAAATCTACAATATATCTGAACTAGATAGAACTCATATTTTCATATTTCTTAACATTAAAAATTTCTACTCTAAGTTGGTCTCATTTACTGATATTTTTTTCTAAATTAGAATATTANAATTTTAAGTGGGGATTATAGAATGCCTAAACTCTATATTTGGAAAATCTATAATATATCTGAACTAAATAGAACTCATATTTTCATTTTTCTTAACATTAAAAATTTCTACTCTAAGTTGGTCTCATTTACTGATATTTTTTTCTAAATTAGAATATTATAATTCTACATAAAAATTTTAGTAACTCCTAAAGAAACTCATATACATCATCTACTTATTTAGTTTTTAAAAGATTGAAGGGTCNCAAAATTTTAGTAACTCCTAAAGAAACTTATATACATCATCTACTTATTTAGTTTTTAAGAGATTGAAGGGTCACTTGAGGACAAGTAACATTTTAAGTTTGAGAGATTTTGATACACCTAAAATATATAGACTTTTTATACACATTTCTATACCTATTTTTGAGATCTTGCGCTTTAATGAAAGGTATTTGTGTCTTTTTTACAGGTACAATCAAATGGATGAAAAATAGTAAAAGGAGTGAAAAGGGTCAAACTTGGAGCAAAAATGAGAAGGTGCAAAAATGAACTGGGGCGCCTAAGCGCCCATGACTGACATTTATGTTAATACCTTTTGTGAAAACATATAAGATCCGAGATGGTATTGTCTCATTCAACAAATGGTAAGAATCACATATTGATTTCATGAATGAGAATGTATTNAAGTGAAAAGGGTCAAATTTGGAGCAAAAATGAGAAGGTGCAAAAATGAACTGGGGCGCCTAAGCGCACATGACTGACATTTATGTTAATACCTTTTGTGAGAACATATATGATCCGAGATGGTATTGTCTCATTCAACAAATGGTAAGAATCACATATTGATTTCATGAATGAGAATGTATTTAAGAGGTTGAATGCAAATAAATAGGGAAATAAACTTTCATTCATAATATAGTGTATTAAGTTTAACTAATAATATTTTGCTTAGGATTTTTGTTATCTAAACTTTATAATTTAGAAAAAAAAGTGCATATTGCTAGTTTTCCATATGGGTTTGATATTAAGGGCTTAATCACAAAGTCCTATATTACTTCATAATGATATGTATACTTGCATAGTATCCCATATTTATATATNGATTTAGGAAAAAAAGTGCATATTGCTAGTTTTCCATGTGGGTTTGATGTTACGGGCTTAATCACAAAGTCCTATATTACTTCATAATGATATGTATACTTGCATAGTATCCCATATTTATATATTATAAATATATTCCTTTTTGCTTCATAGTGAAAAATTTGCCTAGATTTTTCTCTGGATCAAATTTTTGACTGTTGTAAAAATATGAATCATTATTAAGGAAATTAAGCATATAATCGCATAGATCACAATAAACATCTATACCGAAGAACCAAGATTAGTGCCGTGATTATGGGGCTTCGATTGGGGAAGTGATTTTGAAGTGTGGGGAAGCTTTTGGAAGGTTAAATTTGGAGTTTGGTTGAGTTTTGAGGAATGACCGTAAACACCCTGGATTTTGAGCTCAAAATTAGGGTTAAGTAGTGAGGGCGATGGGCATAGGATGATTGGGATGAGCTTAGAAAGGTTTCAATTGAGGTCTTGCTGACCTCATTAGTGGTTGAGGTCAAGTTTGTACTCTTTAATAGCCTAAGATCTAGAAATAGAACTTTCTTTTTGACTATTCCTAGAGAACTAGAAAAGGAACCCCTCACCATTAGAAATTCTAAACCCCTCTTTGCTTAACTTGAAGTTCCACATATTGGTCATAACCTCTAGCACTTAGTAGGTGGGGTCAATATGGAGGAGCTCAAGAGGAGTTCTCCATAGGATGAAATAGACCTTATGGCTGACCCTGGGTGGTTTGATTTTGTTTGGGGCTAACTTGCACACATTACACTTTCTCACATACCCTCAACATTAGGATCCCTTGATTTGGTCTCCTGATTCCTTTTGGAGAGCTCATATGGATGGACCTATGCCCCTAGCCCCTGGCTAAGAGGGTTAGTATCAGCATATTAAGTATCCAAAGTGAATCCTCTTATGGCTCCTATGGGTTAGGAATGGCTTCATGGCTTACTTACCCATTTTAGCCCAAATTTCCACCAAATTACCAAAATACCCCTACAACCCCAAATTTTGCAAAAATTCTCAAAATTACCTAAAATAGAAAAATTTGTCCAAAAAAAAACATCTCAAATAATTTCACAATACCTAAATTGATCAAAATCACTAAATTCTCAAAATACCCCCAAAATTGCCAAAATTATCAAAATACCCCTCATGACCTAAAAATTTAAAAAATTCCAAAAATTCTCAAAAATTCCAGAATCATCCAACATATTCCCAATTTCAATTTTGGATCATCAATTTGACCAAATTTGATCAACTTTATCCAATGTCACCAAATTAACCCAATCTTAGCCCAATTGACCCCAATTTTGTCTAATTTCAATTCTAAACCAGAATTCAGCATCCTCAATCCTATTTTAAACAAAATTAAAGCCCAATTTTATTCAAATAAAAAAGGCCCAATTTTGACCATATGCCCAAATCCACCAAATTAGCCCACCAATTCAATTCAAAATCAGTTGAAAATTTGCCAAATCCCTCATGACATCCTCCTACACAAAATTCAACATTCAATTAGCCTAAATTTTAACCCAAGTTCAATTTCCTTTTTGAAACCCCAAACCCTTAAGTAATTCAAAAAAGCCTAAATTTCAATCACAAGGCCATATGATAGTTTTTCACTCATCATCCATTCAATCAAATATCATTTCATAAGTCCTAAATACATAATAAAATCATTCCAAATCAAGCCTCATGAAAAACTCCACTAAAATACAAAAAAATTCAAAATCCTTTCTCATTAAAAATAACCAAGCAAAAGGGGAGCCATGAAGCCATGCCCAAGCCATAGGCATGCCATGAGAGCCATGCCATATCATCAAAATATTAATGGAAAGAGGCTAAGCCATTTTCAAGCCTCTTTAAAAAGGTTTTTAACCCTTTAAGTGAATCCTCTTAACCTCATTCTTAACCAAATAACATGGATGGGGACTTCTCCACATCACTTTAGCTGACCCATCTGATCCTTTTCAGCCCAAGATCAACCTTGGTGGCTGAACCCAACCCAAACCATGCCTTGACCCAAATTGACCCAAAATGACCCTTTCCTTATACTATTTCAATCCCATGCCTTTACACATGGCCTACCCCAATTGACTTGACCAAAACCAAGCCCTGACCCCCCTTGTTGGATGGTGACCTAAGCCTGGCCGACTGACCACCTAGGCTGCCGGAAAACCCAAATCCAAAAGCTCCACCTAGGATAAAACTCAAAATTAAACCCATCCAATTTGTCTCATCCCAATTGGATTTTTGCATGTTTCTGACATCCACATAAGAAACCTAAAGCACCCACCAATTGCCCCTGGTGGCCTCTCCTTCCTCCTCTATTTAAACCCCTCCTCCATGGCCAAATGAAGAGAGCTTGAATTTCGTTGGGGAGACTCTGTCAAATTGCTTCCAAAGCTTCCTTAAGACCTCGAGAGCTTAACCAAACCACACTTATCCACTCAAAGCCACTACTCGAGCTCAATTTTGGAGCTCAATACCTAGGCCAAAATAAGACATCCCAAAATACTAAAGCTAATTCAAATTAATTGCACCCACACCATCCCCACAGTGAAAGGAAGATCCCCCGTAGAAGCCCCATCATCAGAGCACCCTAAGGTGCACTTTGATCAACCCCCTAAATTGGACTTGGTAGAAATAGGGTCTATGAAATTCACCACAGCTTGAGGCTCCATCCCCAAGCTCTTTGGACTCCCACGAAGCTTCCACAAGCATCCAATCGAGGCTTCCCATCTTGGACCAAGGTATTGGAACTTAACCCTAAACCAAGATTCATTTCACTCTCCATGAGCATAGAGTTGATTAACCATATGAATATGTTCTCCTAGTCAAGATGAGTCTATATGAACAAACCACACTTGATTTGGTTAAGAACGAGTGAGATATTAGCATTTGAAAATGGACAGTTTGCGGGCTTGGCTCATTAGGGACGATGACCACGCGTCATCTGGTCAAGCTTGATCAATTGGATGGTCCTGATTGCGCCGAACGGAGCCGTGGTTCGAAAAGGAGGAGTTAACACGGATGGAAGTCCCAATCTCGCGGTGACATGCGTCTCTTCGATGCGTACGAGGCTGAGTGGAATAAGTAGGAAATTAGGGATATTTTCTTATTTATTTAAATGCCTATAAATTCTAAAATCCATAACTTTGTGTAGAAGAATCATAAAAATAAAATAAAAATACCCACTTGCTCAGTGAACAAAGGAGAACAATGTTAAAATATTTTCATGTCCATTTGATGCATTTGTTATTTTTAAATAATTAAATGGTGTTTTCCTTATTTTGATTCTCTATTTGCATAGCCATTTCACCATGGCATAGGACCATGGGGCTTTCGATGTCTCTGTTGTTAGACATCTCCCCTAATTTTCCCAAGATCAAGGGGCATCTCTAACTAGAGATATATAATTTTCAAGTTAATGGTCCCTGTTTTGGTATAAATATTGTAGAAATTAAAATAATTTTTAGAAAAATAAAAAACTTGTTTTGGTAGGTTCATTGTGGTCAGAGGATCCTAGAAAAAATATAAACTTGATTTAACGCATTCAAATTAACCCTAATTGATACCAACCCTAAAAATAAAATAATATTAATTTGTAGTAAATAATAATTTAAATGGCATAATAATAATTCTCCACTATAATTTAATGTCAGAGCAACTCTTCATAAAAAAATCAAGTCAATTAGAGTTAATTTGACTACTTAATTGGATTAATCAAGTGAAATAACATTTTTAATATTAAAATAATTATAACAATTAAAATACAACTCAAAAAATTACCAAATTGATTTTGGAGCTCCTTATAACCATATGAACCTAAGAAAAATAAAATTTTAAATTAATAAAACACTTTATTTTTAAGCTATTTTTGAGTTTTTAAATAATTAAAATTAATTAAAAATCATAAAAATTGCAAAGTTGTAAGAATACACTAAAATGGCACATTTGGCTTTCTGATCACTTGAGACCAATCAAAATATTTTTCCTAACTTTCTAAGTTAAGATATTAATATTTTTAAAGGCTTAAAATGAAATTTCTTTAATTTTCCATTAAAATAACTAGCAGAAGGGGATGTTAGTAGTGAAATTAGGCTTAATTCACTCAAAACAAACAAATAATTTTAATAATTAAGTGAAAATAACTAGTAGAAGGGGATGTTAGCAGTGAATTAGGCTTACAAATCTACTCATTGAATCTTAAGGGCTTAGTAGTGAATTAGGCTTAATCAAAATTTTATCTAATGAGGTTTAGAGAACAAACCATAATTAATTTGAAATCTTCAAAACACCACAATCCCATGCTTTAAATAATCAAATTAACTAAATTCCTTAATTAAGTTAAGTTGCCCCCAAGCGTCTTTACATATATAATTCGTAAGTGAGATATCGAGTGATAATTACCCCACTTAAGGGATATTTAAAACATCAAGTTCATTAAGCATAAGGGTATTAATTGGATGAACTATATAGCAAATATGATAAAACTAAAATGAACTCAAGATAATTCCAATGACTATGAAATGAGTAAGGTATTACCCAAGACTTCTGCATGATCATTTGGAAATGTTGAAAGACATGTGAGCTTATTATAATTTGCTTAATGAAATCATCCTTAAAATATAAATATACCAAGATATGACATAGGATTTGGTAGGCACACTTTAGGTTTGTACTTCCTACTTTTTCTACAATCATGCTTTAATTCCTGCAAAATTATACATATATATGCTTTGCAAGTACTGAAGTTTCAGGTGAAGGAACGAGAAGACTCGCTAGGTACGCTTTTAAATTAATGCATTTACATTTCTGTACCTTTTCATTTTAAATTTGCATGCTAAACAATGATATCACTCTGTATGAAAACTAAAACCTTTAAGATAGCCACAAAATTGAAACCAAAATCAAAATTAAAATCAACCAAGATAAAAATGATCTCCACAACATTCAAAATATAAGACAACTCAAAATTTAATCACAAACATCACGAAACAACAATTGCAACTAAATTAAGATGTCTCTATCGGATGATCGGGAATTCCTCGGAGGAGGTAACTTACGGTTGCTAACGAGGCTTCCCACGGTTTAAATGAAATTATGGAACTCATTAAGTTGGGGTAAATTGCAACTAAATTAAGATGTCTCTATCAGATGATCGGGAATCCCTCGGAGGAGGTAACCTTGGTTGCTAACGAGGCTTCCCACAGTTTAAATGAAATTATGGAACTCATTAAGTTGGGTTTCATAAGTTGCTAACGAGGCTTCCCAAGGTTTAAATGAAATTATGGAACTCATTAAGTTGAGTTTAGTACACAACTTCAACTAAATTAAGATGTCTCTATCGGATAGAATCCCTTAGAGGAGGTAACCTACAGTTGCTAACAAGGCTTCCCACGGTTTAAATTAAATTATGGAACTCAGGGAAACCTACGGTTGCTAACGAGGCTTCCCACGGTTTAAATGAAATTATGGAGCTGATTAAGTTGGGTTTAGTAAGTTCATTTGGACTGAGTGAATCCCACAACTTCAACTAAATTAAGATGTCTCTATCGGATGATCGGGAATCCCTCGGAGGAGGTAGAGATTTCCCATGGTCTAAATGAAAGTATGGAATTCAGTTGAGTTTAGTAAATTCATTTGGACTAAGTTAATCTGAAAGAAAATAGTGGTACCAGAATGAGGGAACCGTAGGATCCTAACAGGTGTCACCCTAATTAACTTTATTATGCCCCCATAAATTTTAAACAACCATAAGCATAGGGACATTTGATTTGCATCATGAATTGACACATTAGAAAACTAAAACCTGCTACTTCATCAAGAAGCTTGGATCTTTCCTGTGGGTGGAATTCTACGACAACAATCTATAAACAACAAGAGGAACTACAATAACATATCTTTTCTTAGAATTAAATAACAATCCATAGTAATTCAAGGTTGTTTGCTTACGCAACATAAATCCTTGATTTATCTTTATGCCTTTGTATAGCTCTGCTATACAATTTAAGCCCTAACCTGCTTTAGGATTCCGAGGTTATCGTCTGTCACGACTTAAATCCTCACATATTCTTGGCTATTTATGTGATCGTTTCACACTAATATAAGCCCTATTTAATAAAATTTGACAGATGAAATATTTAAATATTTCTCCTCTAAGTTGAAGCCAAACCATATAATAGTTTGGGAAGTCACGGAGGTTCTCCTCAGGATCCGTGACATCCCCTAGTTATTTCTTCCTTTGGATTCTACAATAAATGTTCCAAATTTGAGCCATTTCCCTTTCATACCTCTTTGTCCAATCTCATTGAAAAGTCCTATTCCTTTTGAACTCCTTGAAGATAATATCCCTTGATTTTTATCGAGAGTTTTCTTAGGTGACTTCTGTTATCTAGGATGTAATTAACTATAGGGGTTTGCTCTTATATGAAGCTTTTCCGAACCCAACTTAAGATAAACCTTATTTAATTCTTCATATTAAATAGAAGAAATTGTTGGTCAACATAAAACAGTTTCGCAGACCAAATGAATTTCATATATTTCTTAATTTATTTGATCGAGCCTCACCCTGAAGTCTTGTTTTTTTATCTTTTGGGATAGATACAGGGTTTGAGGTACAGTGCTCTTTCATTTAAACTATGAAAAATATGGGGTCATTTTGATTTCATATTTAAACTATAAATATATATATGTAAATTAAATGCCTTTCTGACGCGGGTAGCAAGATTCTGATTCCGGCGGCTGACAGCTTCCAATGGGCAACTCCTCAACTTTTTAGTGCCGACAACTTTTGGTGACTCTGCAGGAGAGTTACTTCTCTATCCATTTAAATCAGGGAGTATTATCTTCATACTTTAGTAATGTGTTCATGTACCTTATAGACCAAATTACCCTTCTTCCATTGACATGTTTCTGCCCATTTCTTTCTTGGGTAAGTAATGCCAACTCTTTTGGACTTCAGGACCATCTATTCAATCACCTTTGAACAGGGAGGTTCAGAAGGCCATTAGGGACTTTTTTTAATCTTTATGTTGGGTTGGAGCCCAATAGGTGTGTTGGTGGATTATCTCCGCCCGGGCATTATGCGTTATAAAGTCGGTCCCGCACTGGGTCTTGAACTGCACTTTTTCACTTCAAGCCTGATTTGTTATTTTGCAAATTAAATTGAATAGTGTCATGTTGCACTTGCTCTTTAACCTTTCTTATTTAATTAGGTAAATCCTTCTACTTTCAAACTAATTGTACTAAATTTAAAATCCTTACAAACCAAAAATAAAATAAAAATTTTGCCCAGTCCACAGATCAGCCTTTGTTAACTTTTAGTTTTCGTACTAGAATTACAAGGTATTAGCCAAATCATTAACCCCAGGGCTTTCTTTTTGAAGCTGCTGCAATGGCATTCCTGATGCTCACCTTTTCCTGTAATTTGCCAACAAGCCACGACACTCGCAATGTCGCTCCTACCATCAAGTTTGGAGCCGTATTTAATGAACTTGTAGTCATACTCAGAAAGGCCCCGTTCATCGTATTGAAGGTTGCCTCTCCAGATGTTTAGGAGTCCTCTGCTGAATTTAACCTAAAATTTCCCCAAGAATTTCCTTCTTGCAAGAAGATGAAAACTGTTGCTCCCCCAACACCTATCAAGTCTGTTGGCCCCTTTTCTGCTAAAGCAAATGAGATTATGATCGTAGAATATGAAACTGAGGAATTTATCGTCTCACCATCAGTGTTTAAGATCGGATCGAGTTCAAAGTCTGCACCGTTGACTCGATCACAAAAAAAGAATCACAACCAAAAAGGTCGGAGGGTAGCCAAGGCCTAAACCTCAGCAAAAGTACCCAATGATGAGTTTGCTCACGAGGAGGAATTTAGATTATAGGAGACCTCTCCACTTCTACAAGGGATTAGGTTCCACCCATTGATGAATACTAACATATATGAAAGTATTCAAGAAATTGTCACTACTTTACTGACATTTCATGGTCGTAGTGAGGAAAGGAAGTAGCCGAGTCCTATCACTAAAGTCCGCACAGTGTTTCAGAGATTTTCCACTACAGCAGGATGCTCAATGGTTAAACTGCTTAAATGAATGGGATGTGCAGTATCCCCGTAAATAAAGAAAGAAACTCTGAAAAATGTCACGGCTACCCGACAGTCCCATAATTCAATTAAAGCTTTGCCACCCCATATTCCCATTAGATTCCTTCTGGGAAGCCGAGTTGATGCTACCGTTACTACTACAAATTTTGTTACCTCTGCCGTTCCAAGGTCTGCAGGACGTCAACCAGTTAAGTCACGTATGTGTCTTAGGATTCAACCAACTGTTACCCATAAGAATGCCTCGAAAAGGTAAAAGATAAAGAAATTACCCAATATTATTTTTGGTTCACACCGCGGGGAACACACTTCCCTCTGACATGTCGATACCTCTATTGAGATACCCCGTTTCAAGACATCATCATTGAGAAAGAAGTTGTGGGTACCCAAAGTCACCATACCAATACGGTCTGCTAAGCCCGCAGGGCAGAATGATAAGGTGGAACAAAAGTCTGAAGTATCCAATGTCGTCACAACTGTTACTATAGAATTTGATAAAAAAATGAGGGAGGTTCAAGAGAATCCTCCAGGTCTTAAGGAAATCCATGAAGCAATAATCGAAGAAAAAGTTGAAAAGCTCAGGGCTGAGATTTTTGAGCTAGCCAGAGAACATGGTGTAACCATTAATGATGATGATGAGGATTTTGATTTCAATGATTATCTAGATGAAGAATTCATGGATTTTCATGTCATCGAGACTAGAGCCGCCTCATCTACGCGCGATGCCCAACCTCTCATTGAAGGGAACGCCGCGGATGATTTGCGCAGGGCTATTTTCTTTAAGGGATGAATAGATTAGCCAAATGGAAAAGCGAATGGATGAGATAGCCATCATCATGGCTTCCATGGCTATAGTTAATGGGCAATCCCAGTCACAGCAGGTAGCTTCATCAGGAGTTAACCGACCTGAAATAATCCATATCAGCGATGAACGAAGAGAAGTTGCTTCCGCTAATGGAGAAGAGCAGCAAAAGAAGGATTCCTCACCAAACACCATGCTTAAGAAGGATATTAAATAATTGGTCAAATAACAAGTTCGGGAAGCCTTAGTGCAATATAAGGGTGGTGCATTGATTTCAAAGAGTAGCCCTTACCCGGAGAAGTTTGATGTCGTACCCTACCCTAAGGGTTTTGTGTCACCAAACTTCAAGATATTCGATGAGACTGGGAATCCTGGGCAACATCTAGAATATTTTTGAGCTAATTGTGGCAAAAAAGGAGGTAATGAAGCCTTACTCTTCTGACAGTTCATCAACAACCTGTTAGGAATTGCTTTTGATTGGTATGCCAAGTTACCCAACGGATTAGTGAAGACGTTCGCTGAATTGGAACAAATGTTCATAAAAAGATTTCATGGGGCACAACACCATGTTTCTATTGGAGATCTCATAGTGGAGAAGCAACGACACAGCAAGACTCTAGTGGATTGTATCTTGAGGTGGAGAAACCTTAGCATGAAATGTGAACTTCAACTATAGGAACAACATGCGATTGAGATATTACTCAAAAGCATACATGGGCCAGTAGCTTTCATGCTCAAGGGACTCACCATCAAGTCCTTCAAGAAGCTGCTAAGCAAAACCAACAGTTTATAGGAGAAATTTAAACACATGGATTCTCAAGAGAAAGCAGAGAAATCTAGGACAACCAAAGCATTCAAGAAGAGGTCTGAGACAGTGGCAACAGTTGATAAAGGAAAGCAACCAATAAAGACACAGTCAGAGCATCCTTGCCAAAGTTCTCAACAATCATTAGAACATGCTCAACAACAAACACAACAGTATTGACAATCCAGTCAACAATCATACTAGGGAGGACCGCACCAAGTAGAAGGTAGAACGGGCCCAACTCTTTCAGAATGAAGGAGAACACAATATTCCTTCAAAGATGAGGCTGTGCCAAAGATGTTCAAAAACTTGATGAAAAAGCCAGAGTTCAGAATGCCAGAACTAAATAAGCCTGAAGAGGTTGATAAGAAAGATAGTGACAATTTTTATCCCTACCATAGGATGTTGGGACATACAATAGAAGGCTATTTTATTTTCAAGGATTGACTCAAAAGAAACTTTAAAGAAGGAAATTTAACAATCCCGAAAGAATATTTGAAAGAGCATGAAAAGAGTTCTGTAAATATGATTTAGGCCGAGCTAATCATTCTGATAGATCATCCTTATGCAAATAAAGATGGATGGAGCACAGTTTGGAGCAAGTCATCCAAGAAGATACTGGATCAGATTCAGACCGCCTTAGCTCAGGCAGCTAATCAGAGTCTACAACCGGCTCAACCCATGTTGGAGATTTTGCCAGAGAAGTCACTGTAACCGGAAGAGAAGAAAAAGAGCAACGTCATGAAGATCGATAGCGCGGGGGGTAAGATAGGTGCTGCCTCTATTAGATTGGTTATCTCAGATTCGAGGAAGAAAATCCTCGAACCCCTAAACATTTATGTATATCTTTTTGCCCCACTGGGGTATTATGAATAAAATGATTATGATTTTGGCTATGTTTTGATTGTTTCTAATGATAACGTAACTGAATTTATTCAATCTAACTCTGATCTCGATTCCTAAATCGATCCTCAAATCATACTTAAGTCTGATGAGTCCGTTAATGAGAATGGAGAGGATGTTGACAATGTCGGTTACGATAACACTAGGAGTGAGGAGCCAGTCCTCGAGTACCACGGTGCACCGCTTGTCATCAGTTTGGATTTCTTTGATGATGAAGAAAGAATACCAGAAATTTTTCCTACAAAATCTCAGGAAGAAGAAATTATAGAAGTAAATCTAAGGAGCGGGAAAGCATTATCTTTTGAGGTCAGCTCCAATAGATAAAAAGAAACAGATAGTCGCTCAAGAAGAGCTACCTCTACCTTCGCTAGTGGAAGAGCCACATAACCAAGTGAAAATTGGAGGATTATATAAAGTGATTATAACACGCTAGCTCATCTCAAGAAGTTGCTGACCAAACTAAGCATTTATGATGCTCTAATCCTGTCAAAGGAGATGAGAGAATCTCTGGTTACAGCCTTGCTCGACCTAGAGATTTGCTTGGCTTAGTTGTCCAACACATCCTTGGATGAAGTTTGTTCGTTGAAATAAAAACCTGGGGTAACATTCACAGATGAAGACTTGTTGCTCGGTACCACTGACCATAATCGACCGCTCTACATCTCTGTAAATATCGACAGATTTATATTGTCCAGAGTCTTGATAGATCCAGGAGCATCACTAAACTTAATGAGTCTATGAACATTAGCATATTTGGACATTGAAGCTCAAGAGCTTACATCCGATAAAATTATGTTAAGAGGATTCAATCAGAAGGGAGAAAGAGCTCTTGGATCAATTACTCTATTAATGAAAGCTAGAGAACTAATAACAATTGTGAAATTCCATATCATCGATGGCAAAACTTCTTTCAAAGCTTTACTTGGACTACTATGGATTCATGAGCATAATATGGTTTCATCATCTTTACATTAATGCATCAAATATTTTAAAGAAGGACAAGAACATTGTATTAAAAATGATTTATAACCATTCTCAGTACATGAAGTGGGCATTCATGAAGATGCTGCCTATTATGCACCTCTAAAAAAAAATAGTTTTTCCTCGTGAAGTTGTATCACATGAAGTTCAAGATTCAGAATGATCACAAAAAAGAGGCCGCTCAACTCTGCTTCGACAATCTACTATCGTCTCTTCACAACGAGGTGGTAGAGGTTCTTTTAGTCCATATACCCAAGATCAAGGCTGGGGTCATGGACGAGGAAGAACCAACACGATTGTTGAACGAACTAGGTCGGCCATCAACATCGACATGGAAGAAAGTTTTGATGAAGGAAGTTCTGAGAAAGAAATGATGATGATAATGAAAAAGAAACCTCAATATGAAATCTACTTGGAAGACATGGAAAAAGATGAATATGAGTTGATGTATGATCGGATCAACCACTATGTGAATGTTATGACCCTTACTCCAATCTACCCTTAAAAGTTGAGAGTTTAAAGGTCAAGGAAGTCCGTAGTGTTGGTTTGAAACTGATAAGTTTTACCGTGCTTCCCCTTCTACTAGTTATGAAAATCATGTAAATTTGGATAATGATTCCAATGAGTTAATGGAATTACCTTTTGATTACTTTTCTCCTTGCGTACAAAAATTAATTCAACAGGGATATGTGCCAAAATAAATGCCAAAAGATAAGTTGCAACTTTTTGAGAAATTATGGAATGTTAAAAGCTGATCTCCTAATTCAAAGGAAGGTCTCAGATTTTGAACTGTAGGACCAGTTGATGATTTAAAATTTTGAATTGTTGTTACAAACAGATTAGAAGAGGACTGCCTTGATGTAGAGGATGACTTTCAATAACAGTTAATAGATGATGCTCCGCCAGAAATATCTGAGACGTTTTATTTCTAATATCTCAGGTAGGTGTCAGCCCTTATAGACATTAATTAAAAAGGAAGCCAAATTTGTTTGGAAAGAAAAAATGCCAGCGGGCCTTCAAAAATGTTAAATAATACTTAATGACACATCCTATTTTGGCAGCCCCTATCCCCGGAAAACTGTTGATACTTTATACTATAACTTTAGACGATTCTCTCGGAGCTCTATTAGCTCAAATCAATAATGAGGGTAAGGAGAATGCGCTATACTATTTGAGTCTTCGTCTAATACTAACAGAGTTGAAATATCTGCCTATCGAGAAGTATTGTCTAGCTTTAATTTTGGCTTCCCAAAAGCTTAGACACCACATGCTTCCACATAAAATTACCCTCATTTCAAAAGTTAATCCATTGCAATATCTGATGACCCGACCAACACTTTCTGGACGTCTAGCAAGTTGGTCAATAATTTTACTGCAGTTCGATATAGCTTTTGTTTCCCTCCGCGCTACCAAGGGACAGATTTTAACAGATTTTCTCATTGCACACCCACTTCCAACTGCATCCCCACTCAATAATAAACTACCATATGAGCAGATACTACAAATAGAACCCTCTAGTGCCAGACATTGGGAAATGTACTTTGATGGAGTCTCTTTAGCCAAGAAAGATAAAGGATTGGAAATCATTATACCAGGCAAAGCAAGAATTGGTTTAATTTTCATCACACCAGATACATGTATGTTAAGATTCTCCTATCACCTGAAAGAGCCGTGGACAAATAACGAAGCCAAATATGAAGCACTAATCATCGGGTTGGAATTGGCAATCTCAATATATATACCAGATATTGCCATCTACGGTGACTCTCAACTTATCATTCAACAAGTTTCTGGATAATACAAGATTCTGAAACCAAGATTAGCAGAATACCATCAGTATACGATGAAGCTATTATAGCAGATTGACCAAAGGAAAATATGTTGAGATTTTCATACCTATTTTATACTGTTTTTGATGATATTGTACTTTAAAGAAAAATATTTTTGATGTTTCATTGCAGGAATGATAAAATAGGGTCATTGGAGCAAAAAGATGCAAAAGGATCGAATTTGAAGCGAAAAGGACCAAAATGTGAAGAATTGAATTAGGGCGCCGACGACGCCATCGACCCTGCTGACAAAAAGATTTTCCCGAGACTCTAGAATTAATTCATTAAGAAGGTCCGCTGACTATGCTCTCGAGGCCGTCGACGGCAAGCTCGGTGGTTATGACTAGCTAGGCTTTAGATGAGGATAAATTTTGAAGGGATGCTTAGGCAACTCTTGAGAAAGCTCATCCACATCCTTAAAGAGAAGACTTTGGCCAAAAATAGAGAGGGAATACTCAAAAATTGAAGTGTGAAACAAGTGTAGAGAGTCTAAATTATGAGGAATTCTTTGAGAGATTGTAAGAGTGGAGGGAAAGTGAGAGATTTCTTTCCGTAGAGTGTAACAATTGTGAGGAATTCTTCAAGAGATTGTAAGAGTGGAGGGAAAGTGAGAGATTTCTTCCTCCTTCCACTTCGAAGAAGAATTCTGTGTGCTGTAAAGAAAGAAAGAGATTCAGAGGAACTTCGAGGAGCGCTAGAAGAGGAATTTTTTGTACTGTAAAGAAAGGAAGAGATTCAGAGGAACTTCGAGGAGTTTTCTTGGGTAGAAAATAAAGATAAGTTTATTTATTGTTGTAGTTTGTATGAATTTGATTTTATATATGAATTTCAAGTTTTGTTGCGTTTTCCCCATGAGATCTGAGTAGTTTTCTCTATCTTTCTCCTTGTCTTGAGATTTGTGAAATGGTGATTTGATTTGGTGAAGCCATAAAAATNTTAATAGCAATTTGTGGATGTTCAACTTTCATATAAGACTTTAAATGCTATTAATAGACCTAACAACCCTTATTCAAACTATTACAACCCAGGTTGGAGGAATCATCCAAATTTTAATTGGAATAACAATTCTTCTACAAATCAACATGGACAAACAACTCCAACCAAGGAAATATTAATTATAACCTTCTTATCCTCCAAGATTTAACAGTAACACTCAAATTAAGGAGAAGAAGTTGTCTATGGAAGAGCTGATTTTAAACATGGGTCAATAATTGGAGAATCAAGGAAATTAATTATAAAATTAAGGAACTGCTATTAAGAATATTGAAAACCAATTAGGGCATATCGCTACTGCGCTTAGTAACCGAACATTAGGAACTTTTCCTAGTACTGTGGAACCAAATCCTAAAGATCAAGGAAAAGAACAAATCAAAGAGATACAATTACGAAGTGGAAAAGAATTGGAAACAAGAGAAAAAAAAAGAAACGAAAACTGAAAAAGTGAAGGTGGATATCGACAAAGAAAAGAATCATGAATACCCAGATTTAGAATATCCACTTACACCAATGAAATTTACTGTGGAGAAACCTCCACCACCGTTTCCTCAAAGATTGAAGCAACACAAACAGAATAAACAATTTTCCAAGTTTTTAGAAATTCTTAAGAAGTTAACAGTAAACATTCCCTTCGTTGAAGCTTTAGAGCAAATGCCCAATTATGTGAAATTTATGAAAGATATTCTCATAATGAGAAACCTCCACCACCGTTTCTTCAAATATTGAAGCAACACAAACAGAATAAACAATTTTCCAAGTTTTTAGAAATTTTTAAGAAGTTAACAGTAAATATTCCCTTCGTAGAAGCTTTAGAGCAACCAATTATGTGAAATTTATGAAAGAAATTATAAACAAGAAAAGGAAGTTCACGGATAATGAATCGATTATGTGAAATTTATGAAAGATATTCTGAACAAGAAAAAAAAGTTCACGGATAACGAAACTGTTACACTTAGCAAAGAGTGTAGTGCAATTATTCAGAAAAAGCTTCCTGAAAAATTAAAAGATCCTGGCAGTTTCACTATACCGTGTGCTATCGGTGAGAAATTTTATAGAAGAGCTTTATGTGATTTGGGAGTCAACATTAATCTTATGCCTCTATCAATTTTTAAAAGATTAGGATTAGGAAAAGTCTCACCTACTTCTGTAACTCTTCAGTTTTGTTTAGTTACATATCCTAAGGGAGTTATAGAAGATGTGTTAGTAAAAGTGGATAAATTTATCTTTCCTGCGAATTTCATTATTTTAGATATGGAGGAAAAAAAAGAAATACTTATCATTTTAGGGAGCCCATTTTTAGCTATTGGAAAAGCTATGATAGATGTTCAAAAAGGAGAATTAATGATNTCAGTTTTGTTTAGTTACATATCCTAAGGGAGTTATAGAAGATGTGTTAGTAAAAGTGGATAAATTTATCTTTCCTACGAATTTCATTATTTTAGATATGGAGGAAAAAAAAGAAATACTTATCATTTTAGGGAGCCCATTTTTAGCTATTGGAAAAGCTATGATAGATGTTCAAAAAGGAGAATTAATGATGAGAGTTAACGATCAAGAGGTAACTTTTAACATTGTAAAATCTAAGAATTACTCTACTGTTGAAAGAGATAATGAATGTTTTCGGATGGAAATTAGTGAACATCTATTGAAAGAACATTTTAAAGAACATTATGAAGAGAAAGAACAACTTGAAGAGAGTGATGAAGTTATGTTGGACGAATTAGAAAATGAAAAATTAGATTATGTTCAAGAAAGATTTGAGATGCTGGATATTACGGTAAATGCTGATAAGAATCTATTTCCGTCAATTATAAAACCACTTGAACTTGAGTTGAAAATATTTCCTAGCCACTTGAAGTATGTGTTTCTGGGAGACTCATCTACATTACATGTTATTATATCTTCATAATTAAATGATTTGCAAGAGAAAAGACTATTAGATACATTGAAAAGATATAAGAAAGCTTTTGGTTGGATGTTAGCTGATATTAAGGGAATCTGTCCTCGATCTGTATGCACAGAATTATTTTAGATGAACAATATAAACCAAGAGTTGATCCACAAAGGAGATTAAATTCAATGATGAAAGAAGTAGCTAAGAAGGTAATTTTAAAATGGTTAGACACTGGAATTATATATCCTATTTCAGATAGTGCGTGGGTAAGTCCAATTCATTGTGTTCCTAAGAAAGGAGGAGTGACTGTTGAGACAAAAGAAAATAATGAATTAATACCTATTAGACAAGTTACTGAGTGGTGTATTTGTATTGATTATAGATAATTAAACACTACCATCAGAAAATATCACGTCCCTTTACCCTTTTTAGACCAAATAGTAGATAAACTTCTTGGGCACAAATATTTTTGTTTTTTAGATGGATATGCTAGTTACCATCAAATTCTTATTGCTCTTGAGGATCTAGAAAAGACAACATGTACTAGTCCTTTTGGAACTTTTGCTTTTCAAAGAATGCCTTTCGGATTATATAATGCACCTGCAACATTCCAGAGATGTATGATGTCCATATTTAGTAAGCTAATTGATGATGGATTGGAAGTATTTACAGATGATTTTTCTATATTTCGAACATCATTTGATGCATGCTTAAATTATCTTGAAAAAGTTTTAGAGTTATGTGAAAGAACTAATTTTGTTCTGAATTGGGAGAAATGTCAATTTATGGTTGCAGGAGGAATTGTGTTAGGATATATAATTTTGGAAGATGGTATGGAAGCAGACCCTTCAAAAATTCAAGTTATAGCTAAAATAACACATCCTACTAATGTAAGAGAGGTTAGGAGTTTTCTTGGACATGTTGGTTTTTACAGACGTTTTAGAATGTAAGAGAGGTTAGGAGTTTTCTTGGACATGTTGGATTTTACATGCGTTTTATTAAAGAATATTTTTGAAAATTACCAAACCTCTATGCCAACTTTTAGAAAAGGACAAGAAATTTGAATTTACTGAAAGGCTGCTTAAATGCCTTTGAGTTATTAAAGGAAAAATTAATCACAGCCCCTATTATAGTTTCACCTTGCCTTTGATTTATTAAAGAAAAAATTAATCACAACCCCTATTATAGTTTCACCTAACTGGGAGAAACCATTTTGATTGTGTATGCTAGTGATTGTGTTATTGGAGTTGTTCTTGGACAAAGGTACAAAAAGATTTTTAAAGTGATATACTACGCTAGTAAAACTCTTAATGATTCACAAATTAACTATATTGTAACTGAAAAAGAGTTACTGGCCATTGTGTATGCTTTATATAATATTAGATCTTATTTAATTAGAGCTAAATGTGTTGTCCACACTGATCACTCTGCTATTAAATATCTAATGCAAAAGAAGGATGTCATACCAATGTTGATTAGATGGATGCTTCTCATGCAAGGATTTGATCTTCTGGTTATTGATAGAAAGGGAACTGATAATCAAATTGCTGATCATTTGTCAAGATTAGAAAATCATGAATTATCTGAAACTAACAATGAAATTATAGACAGTTTCCCTAATGAACAATTTTATAATATTAATGAGTGGAAAATACCATGGTATGCTGATATTATTAACAATATTGTAAGTGATATTTTGTACCTATGCTGACATTGCAACAACAAAGGAAATTCATTCATGAAGTGAAATCATATTTTGGGATGAGCCTTATTTATATAAACAGTGTAAGGATCTGATTATGAGAAGATGTGTACCTTATGAAGAAACTGAGCTAATCATTCAAAAATGTCATGATTCAGAATTTTTAGGACATTTTGAAACTGATAAAACTGCTTATAAAATTTTACAAGCTGGATTCTATTGGCCTAAAGGACATTTTGGGATTGATAAAGCTGCTTATAAAATTTTACAAGCTGGATTTTATTGGCCTACTAGACATTTTGGGATTGATAAAACTGCTTATAAAATTTTACAAGCTGGATTTTGTTGGCCTACCATCATATTTTGGGATTGATAAAACTGCTTATAAAATTTTACAAGCTAGATTTTATCGGCCTACTATCTTTAGAGATGTGAGAATTTGATAAAACTACATATAAAATTTTACAAGCTAGATTTTATTGGCCTACTATCTTTAGAGATGTCTATAGATACATAAAAACTTGGGATCAATGTCAACGAGTAGGAAATATATCTAAAAGAAATGAAATGCCTCTGAATTTCATGTTAGAAGTTGAGATCTTTGACGTTTGGGGATTAGATTTCATGGGACCATTTATTCCTTCATTTGTGAACTTCTATATATTAATTGCAGTAGACTACATTTCTAAGTGGATTGAAGCACAAGCTTTACCTCGTTGTGACGCTAAAAGTGTTTCAAAATTTTTAATGAAAAATATTTTCACTAGATACGGAATGCCTAGAATGATTATCACTGATGGGGGATCCCATTTTAGGAATAAATACATTCAGAGATTGACAAGAAAGTTTAATATTATTCATAGAATCTCTACTGCCTATCATCCTCAAACCAGTGGGTTAGCTGAAGTTTCTAATAGAGAGATTAAACAAATACTTGAAAACACTGTAAACCCTAGTAAAGTAGATTGGTTCACTAGAGTGGATACCTTATTATGGGCTTACAGGACTTCTTATAAAACTCTTATTGGAATGACTACTTACAGACTGATTTTTGGAAAGACTTGTCACTTACCAGTAGAATTGGAGCATAAAGCATTTTGGGCGATTAAAGAATTCAATTATAATTTGAAAGATGCTGGTAGGAAAAGATTGTTACAATTGAATGAATTGGAAGAATTAAGAAATGAGTTTTATGATAATGGCAGAATTTATAAGAAGAAACTAAAGTTATGGCATGATTGAAAAATTAACTAGAACAACTTTGAACCAGGACAAGAAGTTTTGCTTTACAATACTAGGCTGAAGCTATTCCCTGGGAAATTGAAGTCTCGTTGGTTACTGTGACTCAAGTTTATACTTACGGAGCTGTTGAAATTGAAGATCAAAAAACTGGAAATAGATTTAAAGTAAATGGATATAGATTAAAACCATATTTTCTGGGTAAAAGACTAAATTTTAAAGTGGTTTTAATGATCAGTCAACCTGAATAACACCTGAATGGGCGGGCTGACGACGTTAAACCAAGCGCTTTATGGGAAGCAACCCATATCTATCTTTATTTTTATTATGATTATAGTAGATTTTATTTGAAACTTTTATTAGTTTGTGGTAGTATTAAGCTCTACTACTCTTATTTACCCTTGAATCATCATAAGAATTGGGATCTGAGGAAATTGGAACGCATTCAAACTAGAGAGAAACTGTGCAATTTTTAACTTGGGCGCCGACGGCGCCCTCGACGCCACCGACAGTGGGTTTTTCCCGAGAGTCTGGGCAAAATAAATACAAAAGCTCGCCAACGGTGCCCTCGACCCTGCCGACGGCTAGACCGGTGAGATGGCTGTTTTTGGAGTTTGAATGGCAGTTTTTGGCAATTTTTGGGCAGGAGTTACCCTTTTAAACTCCCAAATTTGATTTCTAAAGTTATGTTTTCCCAAAAATGAAGTGAAACTCCACCAATATCTTTCCTATGGTGTCCAATTCCCTAGATAATCCCAGAATGCGAGTTTTCAATCGACGAAAGTTTATTAGTGCGGAAGCGCAACGAATCTTCAACAAGTTACTGACGAAGAAAAGATTGATCAAGGAATGAGAATTTGTAAATCGAGGATTGAATAATCCCTCAACTGTAATTGAAGAGATGATAGTGCGGCGAAGATGGGAAGTGTTGTGCTATACTACCACCGCCGTGGTTGTTCTTGTGGTGAAAGAATTCTATGCAAATTTACATGGAATCAACCAGGGAGTCATTTATGTACGAGGTAGATGGATCACTTTCACTCCTGCATTAATCAATGAATTATACATGATTGAGAACGTTCTTGTCTGCCACTATTCCAATTTCGTCCCAACGAGAAACCAGATAATTGAAATTTACCAATATTTAATGGACGAAACTGAAGACTGGGAAATGAGAGAAAATGAGTATATCAATTTTTCTGCGACACTCCTAAATCCCGTTTCAAAATACTGACACTTTTTCATTTCTGCGAAACTGTTACCAACAATGAAAATCAGTAAAGTTTTTAAAGAAAGTGCTTTTTTGAATTGTTGTATCCAAGGGGACTGCCGATCAATATTGGATCAATAATTGTGAAGTCAATTTTGGGCCTGATCGTTCATGGATATTCTTATAGGCTTGGACACCCTTCCATAATTTTCTCACTTTGCAGTCAATTCCAAGTGTCCTACAAAAATTGGGAAAAGGTACTTCTACCTTAGAAGCCTTTGGATCCAATTAAGAGATTCCCAACTTTTGAAGATAAAAATGACATGACCATCATAGTAGATGAATCATCTCAGAATTCACTGCCAGTTCAACCCTTAATTCCTGACAAGTCTCTGGTGTCCTGCACCGAATCAAGAAATTGGAGAAAGAGGTACAAAATGTCATGAAAGCGATTAATAATATCTCTGATTTCTTCAATCATCTAGACTGGAGGATAAAAGAACATTTTGAGCACTCTGGACATTTAAAAGATAGTTTGATACGGCTGATGAGGAGGATGAAATTGATAGAGGAGGATTCTACTGAAAAATTTCCATTCCAACCCTTTTACAACCTCTTCGTTCATGTGCAATAAATGGGTGATTTCAGAGGAGAATCTAGTACTGAGTCTGATGAATAGTAAATTTATATAACTACTTGTCTGTTTGTCTATGTAATTTGAACTTTGCATTTGCTTTGCTTTAGAATTATGCTTTTAGATCTCTGTATAGTTAAGAATAAGAATGGGTTTACCCTATGAAACCCATTAGTAAGGCCAATTTGAAAACTTATGAATCCCATGAGAAATCGAGAAGTGGAAGTAGAAGTCAAGAACCTTCTGCTAGTAGAGATGTCCCCTCTACAAGTTATGACTTTCCACCTTCTAGTTCCCCTACCCTCACTGATTTGATGAATGAGTTGACCTTGCAGTGGAAGAACATAAAATTAATAAATAAAAGGATTGGAGGTTTATAAAGTCGACATGATTATGATAATGAGTACCTTCAGAGGCATTCAAATTTTGAGATAGCTTATTATGAACTCAGGCCCGACACTATAGAGATGAGCTTGATGTTACTTTCTTTGAGTGCCCCCGATATACTCAGTATCAACCCGATCCACTTGCTGATCAAGGAGATGAAGACATATTTTGGGATTTTGATATTTGAATATAATTGATGTACTTGTAATCGTACTTTTATTTTTGTGATCTTTTATAACAGAAATGGATGTTTATGTGTACTTGAACTTTCATTTTTATTATTATGTTGTACTTGGATGATTTTTAATTTTTGTTATAAAGTTAGTGAGGTAGTTAAATTTGCATGCGTAGTATAATAGATGTTGAGTAGTATTTTGGAATGTAATGTAATTTTTATTTCGCATTTTAAATTGTTTTGTGTAGTATTGTGGTTGTGTTAGGAACTATTGTGCTTGTTTAATGTTTTACTTTTATACTTATTTCAAAATTTCATTACCCAAAAATTTCTCTAATAATTTATATGTGTAGAAGCTTCTTAATATTACAAACCAGATGAAGTAGAAATTTTGAGAAGGCCTGCAAAAATTTCAGAATGATGAAAATGTCTAAAATGCTGAGGTATGATTTATATTCAGAGTTTTTCTTTCCACCTGTATTATTTCATATGTAAAAATTTAAGTTTGGGGGAGGGAAAAAAAGATTAACTATTAGATGTCCTCTATTTAAATATTTTCAAAAATTATTTATATAATTTTATGTAGTGAATTTAATTAAGGTAACTATATTTTGTAACTATTTAAATATTATGATAGATTTAAATAAATATTTTTGTAATGAAAATTAATTTTGTAACATAAGATATTTAGTATAAGAGAATAAGATTATAGTTAACTATTTAAAGTAAAGGAAACTATATTTTGAAGTGTTAAGAATGTGGAAATTCATTTAAGAAGAAAAGATTGGGGCTCAATGATGTAAAAACTATAAAATATTTATAAGGTAAAGGAATGCTTTGAGTTTCAAATTTAGGCGATGTAAAAACTATGAAATATTTATAAGGTAAAGGAATGCTTTGAGTTTCAAATTTAGGGAAGAGTTCAAAATCATTAAAGGCTATCCAGATATAGTAATCCTCACTTGAAAAAGGAAAAAGAACTTTGAAATATTTATAAGGTAAAGAAATGCTTTGAGTTTCAAATTTAGGGAAAGAAAAGTGAAGTTAAAATCATTAAAGGCTATCCAGATATAGTAATCCTCACTTGAAAAAGGAAAAATAAGGGATTGGGCTATGTAATATTTATAAGGTAAAGGAATGCTTTGAGTTTCAAATTTAGGGAAAGAAAGGTGATGTTCAAATGTTTATAAGGTAAAGAAATGCTTTGAGTTTCAAATTTAGGGAAAGAAAAGTGAAGTTCAAAATATATCTATAAGGTAAAGGAATGCTTTGAGTTTCAAATTTAGGGAAAGAAATGTGATGTTCAAAATCAATAAGTTAAAGGAATGCTTTGAGTTTCAAATTTAGGGAAAGAAAGGTGATGTTCAAAATCATTAAAGGTGGAATGCTTTGAAAATGCTTTGAGTTTCAAATTTAGGGAAAGAAAAGTGAAGTTCAAAATCATTAAAGGCTATCCAATGTTTTGAGTTTCAAATTTAGGGAAAGAAAAGTGAAGTTCAAAATCATTAAAGGCTATCCAAATATAATAATCCTCACTTGAAAAAGGAAAAATAAATGATTGAAAACAATCCCTGAAAAGAAAAGAAAAATATATAGGATTGAAAGTAATCCAAATGGAAAAGACGAAAGAAAGAAAAAAATTATGGAAGTGAGGAGAAGCTTGAGGATATGCCTAATCAAAAATTGGCTTCACTGGGACCCACGTTAAAGGGAAAACCTAAATACATTCCTAAACTTATATTTTTTTTAGTAGTAGTGTTCTCATGAAGTTCCTATCATTTGAATATTCTAAGTACTTAATATTGCAACATATAGTCATTCTTGAAATGAATAGAAGACTAGAACTCTTAAACTTGATGACTAGATAATCTTGTGACTATAGAGTTAATT
>JXCR01147390.1:0-43241 GCA_002079205.1 Phalaenopsis hybrid cultivar
GGGTAATTGAACATACGTTAAGACGCATCACAAAAATTTCTCATAATCAATTTGGATTTATGCCCGGCAGGTCTGCTATGGAAGCTATACATTTATTGAGAAGTTTGATGGAGAAGTTCAGAGGTAATAAGGAGAATCTACATTTGANCTGGTATTAGGTTTAATAAAAACAAGTAAATATCCTATCCTACATTAAACCCCAGTTTTTGGAGGCGCATGTTTGTAGAAGTGTATGGTTTTAGGTTTTTTTTTTTTTTTTTGAGGTGTCATGATGAAGTTTAAGGATGTTTTTTGAGCTGTCTATTGAGCGTAACATTTTATTCTCTTGTGTGCAGTTTGGTGAGAGCAAAGCTAGTTGTACCGAGCAAACAACAAACATATTACTCTAAACGATGGTCCACAATGAGAAAGAAGCTTATGAAATATATTGTGCTTACGTTCATCATATTGAATTAAGTGTTTGTAAGGATCACGCTACTTTTTGGCCTAACTCCAGAAATATTAAGACGACAGACTTCTTATGTGGAAAAGCAGGTTTCAAGAAAGAGCTCAAGATTACGGAAACTGTTAAATATAGAAGAGCAAAAACAAGAATTGGTTTCCTTGCAATGATTCGATACGGAGTTGATGAGGAAGGTAATTGGACAGTTAAAAAATTAATTGAATCGCAAAATCACTCATTAATGAACCCTGGTGACAAGCACTTGTTGCATTCCTGCAGAAAGATAAGTAAAGTAAATGTAGATGTGTTTAGATCCATGACGCAGTCTGGGACAAGACCAAAAGACATGTTTAACTTCCTAGCCCAAGAAGTTGGTTATAACGCACACGACGAGTTCGGTTCGTCAAAAAAGCTCGTTGTTCGCGAACAATTCGTGTTCGGTTCGTCAATGAGTTCGTGTTCGATTCGTTCGATAAGTNTAAAAAGTCTGTCAACAATGAATCGAATCTGAATGATCCTGTCAAAATACGCCCTAAAGGAATATCTAATGCCAGACTAAAAGGGTATTGAGAGAGAAATAAAAAAATTTTGTATTGATTATAAGCTCCATGTGTGCGTGATGCTTCCTCTGTGCGTAAGAACTAAAGCTATTATTGAAGCCACAGGATTTATTATTGAAACCAAAGAATATATAATCTTAGCCACAGAGTTTATACACAGAATTTATGCACAGATTTTAAATACATAATTTATACTTTTATTCACAGCTCAAGAAATCTTTTACAATCATTACATAAAACTGCAAAAGAAACCCAAAATACATGTGTTATATCTCTAAACCAAATAATACATTGGAATGTCCAGAATTTAAACCGTAGAATACATGGTAAAGTATAGTATTTAAAACTATCCAATAGCTCCCAAAATTTGGTTAAACTGTAGCATACACCCATATTGTCATCCAGACCGAAGCATGTGTGAAACTGTGTCATCCACCCATATGGTTCCTATGTTATCTCTTTTCTTTTTTTGGTTCCTGCACAAATTGAATGAGTATCTTTCTGAATAAATGCCTAACTAAGTAAATATTGGAATATAAAATCGGTAAAATAAAATCAACATCTTAAAATCAGCATCTCGAAACACAAAGAACCCAAATCAGCACTTGCATCTCAAATCAACATCTTAAAATCAGCATCCTTAACTTGAGCACCTGGATCTGTCATATTAAGAAAGAAAACCAAGATCATTCCTTAAGAAATATATTCCGGACAATGCGAATTTACATAAACATATATTATTGACAAAGCATCTTTAACTTTAGCACCTGGATCTGCATTACAAAGAAAGAAAAGCAAGATCATTCCTTAAGAACTTTAGCTCAAAATGATGATTTTTTTGCTGACTAGAGGGTAAATGATAATAAACATAAACCTGTAAACACTCCTTAAGAATTATGTTCTTGACAAAGCGAATTTGCAAATCTCGTATCTTATTTCTGCTCTAAATAATGGCATAGACTTCTGTCATTCCAAATATTATTTACAATCAACTTTATTCTTTTGCCCTATTTTTTGTATATATTTACATACAAATACTCAACTTCAAAACTGTTACTCTGTACTAGTATGCCTCTGGCCATATGTACCGGTCATTTACTCAAATCAGTTTGGAACGCTTCCCCAATATCATTCAAGAAATATTTAATCTGCATAGTTAAATGTAGAAATGAATGAGCTGGTGTTTGTCCAAAGCATAAAGTAATTAACATTGTCTACTTGCAATTGCGTCGGTGATATTCAAATGCATTCTATTTGGTAAGGACTCGTTAAATCTCCATCTGCGCTCCTTCATTGCCCCAACTAATAATGTTTAATGTTGATTATTTATTATTGGTNAAAATATTTAATCTGCACAGTTAAATGTAGAAATGAATGAGCTGGTGTTTGTCTAAAGCATAAAGTAATTAACATTGTCTACTTACAATGGCGTCGGTGATATTCAAATGCATTCTATTTGGTAAGGAGTCGTTAAATCTCCATCTGCGCTCCTTCATTGCCCCAACTAATAATGTTTAATGTTGATTATTTATTATTGGTAGTAGAATCAACTCGACATTGGCAGCAGTTTCAGTTATAATGCGCTGCACAAATCCTTTAACATTTTCAACTTTATACAGCTGCATAAAAGAAGACATATCACATAAGAATAAATGATCATGTTAGATGTATTTAGGTACATTATAAGACAAGGGAATTGCAAAATTTACCAAGTGGCATGAAGAGATATAAGTATGAATTATATAAATGTGGTGTTTGACATCTTTTATTTTCCATCAACATTGTAAAACAATCAACTTGTTCATTTCCTAACCAACCCTCCTTGAGGAGTTCATCGAGATAACGTTATGTTAACGATACATGTCTTATATTAATAACTAAATCACCTCTGCATTTCAAATATATAAATGTTACGTCAAATTTATACGAAGGTAGAACATCTAAACCAATTAAAAAAAATAGCACACTAACAAGTCGGTGAATTTGCTACAACAGTGCGGTCTTTAAAAAATAAATTTGACATTAAAAACTTTATTAATAATTGCAAAAGGTTATTCGAGGACTCTCCTGGTGAATAGTTCAACAGTGCGGTTTTTATTTGTCTCGCATTCATACTAATTGGCGGGGCATTACTCCAGTATGCAGGTAACCCTCTATTTGGCATGTCTATCAGGAGTGCAACTTTGTCTGCATAAACTCTGAGCACTTTCCCTCCGAAAATGAATGTCATTCGATCAATATTCCAACAATTTATTATGTGCATTATCAGAATATGATCTTGACGATGCGGTGGGAGTTCAAAAAACTGAACTAAACTCATGACTTCTAATTTATTTCATGTTTCCTCGTCCACTGATGGTCGAACCTTATCTAGGACTTCTTATACTTCAGATGGACGGCACCTGCAGTTCATAGATTTTGTGCTCAAAAACCTACAATAATACATCATAATAATTTAAGATCCAATTAAAATCTAAATGATGATAAAAAGGGTGAAATTTAAAAAATAAAACCTAACAACATAACCAAGCTTTAGGGATTAGAAATCAAAACCTAAAAATACCTAGATTCAATATCCTTCTTTTTTTTTTGACTCCCGCCCTTGACCATTTGCGATGCCTCCTCGCATTCAGACTTCTCAGCCTCTCCCAAGTCCGCGACATTTGTCTCTTCCAAATCCGTCTTCGTAGTCTCGGTGATGTCCTCTTCCATTTTAATGTTCCTTTACAAAACTAATCCAAACTCTACTGCCCTAACCTTCGAAAGGAAGAAGACGAAGAAAAACCCTAGCACGCGCGAATGCCTGTTTTTCGAAAATGAAAAGTTACTGTCAAGTTTCTAACTTTTACCAAGGTTATAAATACTATTTTTTGAGATTATACAAAGGTTAGAATTCGTAATTAAGATGTTACAAAAGGATTATAACCCTGGTTCCGTTGCGACGACGTTACAAGGAAGTTTCATTCAGGTCACACGCACGGTATTGTGGCAAGGTTACAACCGGATTACAACAAAATTACAGTCGCGTTACATAGGAGATTACCGCGGAAGGTATAGCATGAGTACATCGCGGTTACAAGAGCGTTAATGCAGGCCGACCGCGGGATTTAAAAGAAGGTTACATCGGAGTTACAAAAAAGGTTACAAGCGTGTTACATCGCGGGCCGGGTCGACGGGTCACGCGTGACAAAATTCCTATTTATAACCTTATTTTAACGTCGTGGGATCGGTGCAAAANTTATTTTTTGAGATTATACAAAGGTTACAATTCATAATTAAGAGGTTACAAAAAGATTATAACTGTGGTTCCATTGCGACAACGTTACAGGGAAGTTTCATTCAGGTTACACGCGCTATATAGTGGCAAGGTTACAACCGGATTACAGCAAAATTACAGTCGCGTTACATAGGAGATTACCGTGGAAGGTATAGCATGGGTACATCGCGGTTACAAGAGTGTTAATGCAGGCCGACCGCGGGATTTAAAAGAAGGTTACATCGGAGTTACAAAGGAGGTTACAAACGTGTTACATCGCGGGCCGAATCGACGGGTCACGCGTGACAAAATTCCTATTTATAACCTTATTTTAACGTCGTGGGACCGGTGCAAAATACGTGGCTTCTTCCGATTGGTTATCGCACACATTGCTGCGTACGTCTATCGTATGCAAATTTTTTCCGTAAGGCGGTGGCTATAATAAGAATGCAAGATTACGGATAATTAAGAGTTTAATTAAGCTAAAAAGTTGTTACTTCAAATTATTTATAAAAGGTTTAGTTTTCTCTTAAAAAAAGTAAAAAATATCCAACCAAATATGTTTTTTATTTTTAAATAAAAACATATAAATCATAACAGTATCACACGTATTTTCTAAAAATAAAAAATATAAATAAATTAAAAATAAAACAGGCTAAAGCCCAATAAAAAATAGAAAGTGATCCAAAACATACCTTAATATATCTTAATCCTTTTCCCTAATCACTCTATTAGTGTTCTCCACCAACTTACGTCCCTATTATTCTTTACTTTTGGTCGAATGAGTACAGAGCTTTGATTTTCCTCCCCTTCCTCTTGAATTAATTCCCTTCTTTCTGATTTCACCTCTCCCTCTCACATGTAGATCAGCAGCGGCCCTTCAGAAGGCCCAACTTTTGTTATAGTGCAGCGGGTCGAGCAAGAACAAAACGAGTGGCAGTCCTGTAAGTCACAGACTTCATTTCAAGCTTTCGTGGTCTTTGGGTGAGTATATATCCCTCTTCGATGCAATTTAAGCATTCATTTCCTTCCTCTCACTTTCGTATTGATGTTTACCTCATTTTTCGTGCTATAAACAATTTCTAGTAGCCATTGAAGGCTGTGATGGAAGTGTCGTAATTCATTTTGTAAGCTTCTAAAAATATTATAGCACGAAATCAGCATAGGGGTGGTGTGGTTAAAAGTGATAGGAAGAAAATGAAGCAGTTTCGGACAGATCAGTTATGCTGAGAAGTCCTTTTAAGATATGTTTTGGCAAATAAAGTCTTTTTTTTTTTTTTGTTAATTCATGCTACGAACCAGAATTAATGAAACCCTATGTTGTAGCCATAGGTTGTCTATAGGAGACGGCGAGCTCAAGAAGAGCGTATGAGCACTCATCGTAGGGCTACTCCGTCAAGTCAGATGAAATAATTTTGTGCTAGTTTAAAAAAAATATTCTATAAGCTTTCATATGATTTCTATTTTGACACAGATGCACTTAGAATTTTCTGCATATTGTGAATAAATACCTGCTATTGAAGATATTAATGCACGTTTACTTTTCTTATGATACATGTAATGCTACAATCGGTCTATGTTACATATAACTATACTTATAATATGAATTCCCTGCAAGTATTCATTTATTATGTTTTATCTATGATACATGTAATGCCTTCTAAATGCTTAATACAGAAATGATGATTTAAATATCACAAGGAATGTTAATAGTAAACTATTACATGAGTGCTTGTAAGTACATTATGTAAAGATAAATTATTCTCGACTCCTGATATTTATACGGGGACGAAACTCCGAAAACCATTAGAATTAGACAATGATAGAACAATTGGGAACTCTATGTATCAGGAGGGCTATCGATAACTGCTATGTTGGGGAAGCTTTATCTTTATCGATAGTTTATACGGCATTTGGGACTGAGTGATGACCCATGATAAAAAAAATGAAAATATTTGAACCCTATACATTAAAAAAATAAAATTATCGTGAAATGACCTCTAAGAAATTATATTACTACGATTACATACAATAAATAGCTATGGACATGTTTTTGCTTATAAATTCACGCATATGACCTACAAGTTACACCGCAATCGTGATTTTTATACCTGTTCTCTTTTCATGTTCTTTATTATGCTAACATGTTATGATTTGTAAGAAGATATGTATAATTTCATAAGATTATGCACTTCATGTCTATTTCATGTAGAAAAGCTTATATTAGCTCTGATTATTTTTTTGAGTTCATTGTTAGTCATTCTTTATTGTTGTCTTCTAGGTAGGAGCAACGAGCATCCGGTCGAGCAGTCAGTTGTGTCTTTGTACAACTTTTGCATGATAATTTTGAGAGTTTTATACATATTTTGGATACGTATTTTTATTATATTGAATTTAACAATTTTGTATATTTTCTATATTTTGGATTTATGATTTTCATGTTTCCGAGTATGTTCATGCAATTGTATCATGTATGTTGCACCGATCCAATTAGACTAATTCATCACCCACTGTGTCATAATTATAAAAGTCAAGACATGAGCTGATGAGAGTTGGTTTAACCAAATTGCCAGCCTCTGTCGTACCATGATTGACTCTACAAAGGGAGATAGTTGGAGTGTGATAGGTTCAGTCTTCTCGCTCCTACCTCGTTCGTGCCCCTGTCAATCTCTTAGGATTGGGAGAGCTTCGACCTCATTTATCGAAGCATCCATGTCCTAGTAGCATGGAGTCAAATCTTCCACGTTGAAGGAAGCAGAGATGTTGTAATCCCCCAGTAAATCAATCTTGTATGCATTATCATTCAACTTCATGATGCTTTTAAAAAGTCTATCTGCTCCGAGCTTGAATTCTCTGAAAGATCATGGAGAAAACCTTCTCTTCAATCTGATCCACGGAAGATCTCCCACTCTTAGAAGGTCATATTTCTCCTAGATTTATTAGCTTGCTTCTGGTATTTGTCATTCTGTTTGGTGATCTTTTTTCTCAACCACCTCGTGTAGCCTCTAAATTTCCTGAACTCTTGCCTCAGCATCCTCGTTGATCTCCGACGTAAAAAAAAAAAAAATAGTACTAACTCAAGAGGAACGAAAGGAATGCACCCATACACAATCTGAAAAGGCGTGCGTCCTATAATCTGGCTTGCAAATCTGTTGTATGTAAATTCAGCCTAAGTTAGTAGCAGATCACAATGCTTGATGTTCTTTACTATGAAGCACCTTGAGGGGTTTCTCAAGCTCTTTCTTGTTCACCGCTTATGTCTAACCATCTGTCTGTGGATGAGCAGCCGAACATAATTGGAATTTAGTACCAAGTTTTCCTCAAAGAGTTCTCCATACGTGACTCGAAAATTTGACGCCCCTATTAAAGGCAATGGTCTGAGGTATTTCATGCAGCCTCACAATCTCCTTAATGTACAAATCAGCAACATGGGACGGGTCTAGCATCTTGTGGCATAGCACAAAAAGAGATTCTTTTAGAATATGTCAACCACGACCATCACTGAATCCTTGTTCTCTTGTGTCCACGGAAAACCACCACAATTCATATTGATGCCTGCCCAAGGGGCCTTTGGTATCGGTAGTGGTATGTACAACCCTGTATTTTGTCCTCGGTCTTGGCAAGTGGCATTCAGCACTAACGGACATATCACCCCACATTTCTCATTAGGTGTGGCGGGTATAAGTGTTATTTCACAAGCACAAGGGTCTTGTCTCTGCCAAAATATCCTTTTAGTCCCCGTTGTGAGTCCTGGATGATGGTTTCTCTCAACAAACTTCTGGCCACACGCAACTTGTTTTAGTAGAACAGATAACCATCATCTCGATGGTATGTCCCTATGGGCCTCTCATGACACTATTTCCAAATTTCCCTGAAATCCTTGTCTGCCATGTACAACTTCATAATCTCAAATCCCACCACTCTAGACTGCAGGAAGATAATCAGTAAATGGCGGAGGCTCAAGGCATCAACTACATGATTCTGACTTCAGACCTTGTGTTTAAACTTGAAAAGGAATGACACCAAGAACTCAACCCACGAAGCATATCTACTCTTTAGCTTGCTCTGGCTATTCAAGAATCTCAGCTTCTCATGATCTTTGAATAAAGTGAACTCGCTCGTCGGCAAGTAATGGCTCCAGTGGTAGATGGCTCACACAATGGCATAGATCTGTTTGTCGTATGTTGAATACTTTCTTCTAAACTCATTCAACTTCTCACTGATGTAAAATATATGGTGTCCTCCCTGGCGACGCTACTTTGATTCTTGCATTAGAGATGTCACACTTCACCTCAAATAACTGACTGAAATTTCCCTGAAATAAAAATGGAGACGTAAATTGACACCTGTTAAAACGATGTCAATTAGATGTCATAAGTATCATTGCATAGTCTCTTATGCAACTACCATTAAGCAGAGGAAGGAGTCGAAGGAATGAAATAGAATGAGGGGGAGAGCCAGTAAAGGAGCAAGAGAGATAGCGAGAGAGATAGCGTGCAAGCCAATGACCAAGCAAGGCAGAACAATAATGAAAGCAAAGTGCACGAGCAAGCAGTCCGAGCGAGCCATGTGAGAGGGGAAGGATGCGTCATGCCAAATCGAAACCATAAGCATTCGTGCAAGAAAATGTAGGGGCTCGATAATGATGAACCAAACCAAGCTCAATTTCAGTATGAATTTTGACTACAAAAAATAAGGGCTATTTGGGATCAAAATAGGAAACATGGAAAAATGGTGTTTGTTTATTTGTTTTTTGTTTTACTTTTTAGATGAAAAATTCTGTTTTTAAATACTAAAAAATAAAAGAAACATGTTTTTGCATGTTTTTAAAACACTAAAAACAGTGAGTCCCACTGCTCTCCGTTGGCTGCTGGCACCCCGCCCTTGTAAGTAGCACCCCCTCCCCCCCCAGGTGCTGCCCGCCTATCCCCATTGGTTGTCTGCCCCAGCCGGCCGCCCCAGCCACAGATAATGCTTCGTGTTGGGTGGAGCAAGGAAAATGTTGTATACGACATGGGCAGTAGAGCTTAATACTGAAATGCACTTGGACACAATCGTTTTTACAAAAAGCATGATTTTTCTTTAATAAAAAATTAAAAATATTCAATCAAACATGTTTTATAATTTTTTATTTTTAAAATATATAAATCACAACAGTACCAAACGTGTTTTCTAAAAACAAAAAACAAAACAAAAATAAAACTGACTAAAAAAACAAGAATAGAAAACAGAAAGTGATTCCAAACAATCCCTTAGGGTTTTCTTTCTTATATTCTTCAGAAATAAAATTTATGCTTCTATAAAAAAATTTTATATGAAATTTCCAAACCCTAGGTTTGACTTGTACTAAAAAGAATATTTTCCATTAGAGCTTGTGAGAACAGGTGATATTTTGGAAAAGACAGAAGAAAGAAAAAAAGTTTTGAGGCATGCATACTAAATCAAAAAATGAAAAAAAATTTTAAAATCTGAAAGTCAAATTTTTATATTTATAATGATTTTACTATATATCAATGTTTCATTAATTTAGGGTTTGTTTAGGGCAATTGCAGTTTATCCAACTTATTCAGATAAGCAGTTTATCACGATAAGCTACTGATCAACAACTGATCCAGATAAGTTGGCTGGTTGTTTGGTTTGTGCATTTGAAAAATAATTGATTTGCAGTTGTTTTTGAATAAATGATCGTTCTGCCACTGATCTAGATAAATTGGCTAACTGTTTGGTTTATGCATTTGGAAAACAGTTGATTTGCAATTGTTTCTGGATAAATGATAATTTTGTCGCTATGCAGTTGTGCTGTTTGCAACAGAACTGTCCTGGCTATATATTTAATAGTTTAAAATCAAGAAAAATCACTTCATAATAATACAAAAAAAGATATACACCTCATTTAAGAGTGGGTATCAAGAAACCTAAAAAAAATATGTGTGTCTGAAGCAAAGTTGGCTCAAATGCTTATAGTCGTCGAGAATCTAGAAATCCCCATAGTATTCTATGATGTTTAACTTGTTAAATTCATTTCTTTTCTTCAATTTTATTTCCTCAATTCATGTTTTCTCCTTATTTTATATTCAAAAAAGGGTTGTCTTATGAAGCAAGCACAAAAGAATGTGTGTACTATGGCAGTACCATCATAGGTATCACCACTTAAATGCTGAAGTAGTTACTAAGAAGACTTAAATCAAATATGATGAACCATGTTCTCATGATCAGTGGAATAGTTTATTTATAATATATGTGCCTCTCATACAAGAGATCTCTAAAAAGGTCCAAGGGGTGTGCTCAAATTGCGGAAATTAAAAACATGATATGCCAAATGGTGAATCTGACATGATGTCCTAGACTTTCCATGTGTCTGACATAATAGGACTCTCTAGAAGCGTTTGTGCTTCAAAAAAAAAAGGAATAAATATTCTGAAGGTAATAGAATATGCCATAAGGGAAAAACTATATTGCTTAAGGGGGCAATGTTATCCTATTTGGAGATCACATTTGTTTGGTTTGATAATATCTTCAAAAATTAATTTCACAAATGACATAAATTTTGTTCTAATAACATCAAAATATTAGCTAAATATGTTGGCTATAAAAAATCACAACAAATAACAACGTAAGAATCATTGATCATTCCAAGTAATATTTACATTTTTTAAACAAGGTAGCATTGAACCAAGTATGTTGCATTTGATGGACACTATTGTTGTCCGAATAACTTTATTATCCATACAACACTAATCTAGATAGCATTAAACCAAACACCTAAGTACCATTTAAGAACGCCAATCAATTTTGCTGATGAACAACGCAACTTGTTCCAATTCTATATAAATAACAAGGTAAACCAAAGAATTACATCATGCAGAAAAGAATCTCAAACAAGGATATTTACCTGAGAGCGAGAAAAGATATTGGAAAGCTTTTTGTATCGTTTCACAGGTTGTCCGGATCTCGACCTCAAAGCTGGACAGAAGCAAAAGATACTACCGCAGACGGGCAACAACCGCCTTGACATAACCACCATTCTGCCTCTCTGTCTCTCTCTCTCTCTCTCTCTCTCTCTCTCTCTTCTCAGTTGATGCTATTTTTTTCCACCTTTCTCAAACTTCGTTCGAGAAGAAAATTATACTCAGTTACAGCAAGAATCAATTTGCGATCATGGAGGCAGGATTTGAAGAAGAACTCACCACGGTTGACTGGTTCTCGATCGGGGCAGAGATCCTTCGACCGCCCCACTACGAAGTTGTTCTCCAAACTTCTTCCCTGCAACAGATACTTCGACCAGAAGGGAGTGAGAGCTCGATCGACCTAGGCCAAGAGAGATCGAGCAAGGGAGGAGACGAAAAGCAGAAGGGGCACGGGATGAAAAAAACTTTGAACGCAGATTCGAGACTCGGTCGATTCCGCAGCCCCGTCTATTAAGGAAATGAAAAATGCATTTCTGAATAATCTATCTGAACGTACGATCCAAACGGCACGACGGCGTTTTCAAAACGCCGCCCATGCCTATAAGTTGCCCCAAACGGGCCCTTAATGATTTAGTGATAAGAAATAAGTTTTAATAAATTAGTTGATTTGAATTAAAAATAATTACATAGAAAACATGAATTTGCAATTATTATAGAAAAAAATGATATAATTAAGGTTAGGATTACAAGATCTTAAGCATTGAGGTGACGAGAAAAAAAAAATAAGAGAATCTTTAATTAATTAACCTTAACTCTAATTGAAGAGTATAGAAAATATTTGGGCATAACAATAATCAAACCCACATATTAGTATGAATTAATTTCATTCAAACTTAATAACGAGATAAAATAAACATAAATTTAATGTGTAACTAACTATAGTCAAAATTAGATTGGACATAATTTATAAAATTTAAATTATAAAACTGTAAAAATTAGATTAAGAAATTAAGTTTTATTAAATGGCTAAATTAGAAGATAACGAATATAAAATTAGATAGAAAGAGTAAAAGATAATATTAAAGAAATATAGTAAATAATTAAGTAAACAAATTTATAAATACTAATCACGTGTGAGGCTATATTATAATTATTTCACTAAAGGAAGTGTTTCCAAAGAGAAATGAATAGACAAGATTTCTCGATAATGATGATATTTATGCTTTTATTTTGTAATAATTATTTATAATTCCTCCAAATTAAGTGCATTTATTGTTTGAAAAAAAAATTATTTGTGTAAAATTATTTTTCTCTATTTCATTTAAGAATTGTATATTAAATTCATAAAGTCCTGTATTATTCATGTTTTGAATGTTCAATGATCACTTCACATGCATATTTGATATGATTATTGCAAAATTTTGAGAAAAAGAAAAAAAATAATGTGCATGTTTGAATGAGGGAATCCACCCCTAATGATGCTAGTTGGGGACACAAAATAGCAATGCACATAAATGAGAATACAAAAGACTACCTACTCATTTGACGATGGATTTTGGAAAAAGTTATAAAAAAGTGTGATTTTCTAGTACACATTTAGATGATAACTCTTATGGTAGGTGTACTATATAATAATATGAGTTGCGAAAAATTATGTGAAAACTTTTCTTATAATAAATTGATATGTATTGATTCACTTTAAGAATTGTCATGCACATTATTTTCTATTTTTTAAATTAATATAATTTAGAAATATATTTAGCTACTAAGTTGTTTAAATAACAATATAGTTGATGAATATTTTAATGTAGATCTCCTTTAAATAAATGGATGATAAAAGAAAATTAATTCCTAATCAAAGAATAGCAGTGAGAGAAAGGTAATAAATTGATCCTATATTTCTTTGTATAAATCTGGCGTGTTTAATATATAAGTGATAAAAGAAAATCTTGGATTTAATTGGCTTCTTTGAATGACTTGAATTTTCATTTTATAAAGCTTTATCAATATTATTTAAAAGAAAAACTTTCAATCCAACAGTCTGTTTCTATTTAAAAGAAAAACTTTCAATCAAATAGTCTGTTTCTGCCTTAGTACTTCCAACCATCCGATCAAGCTCGTGACAAATAGCTTAAAAAATCAGCCACAACAATGGTGAAGGTTCAAATTAGTGGATAAACAAAATTGAGAGACGTATTTGCAAAAGCAAGGAATCAGAAGCAATTGCACATTTGTACTACAAAATTTGACAAGATCTGAATCTAAATAACTTACAATAGTAAAACAAACTCATCAAGGTAATTAAAGTACCACAGAACAAATCGCATTCTCCATAGAATCATGTCATATGCCTATTTTATTAGAAATTGAGCCACAAACAAAAACCATGACANGAAAAACTTTCAATCCAATAGTCTGTTTCTATTTAAAAGAACAACTTTCAATCCAATAGTCTGTTTCTGCCTTAGTACTTCCAACCATCCGATCAAGCTCGTGACAAATAGCTTAAAAAATCAGCCACAACAATGGTGAAGGTTCAAATTAGTGGATAAACAAAATTGAGAGACGTATTTGCAAAAGCAAGGAATCAGAAGCAATTGCACATTTGTACTACAAAATTTGACAAGATCTGAATCTAAATAACTTACAATAGTAAAAAAAACTCATCAAGCTAATTAAAGTACCGCAGAACACATCGCATTCTCCATAGAATCATGTCATATGCCTATTTTATTAGAAATTGAGCCACAAACAAAAACTATGACAAAAGAAATAAAAAAATGTTAACGCGCATGATTCATGTTTCCAATAAATAAAAACTTTAAAATTTGCATCAACTGAAAGATTAAAAAATAGAATTTTGATGAAAATCAAAACTATATAATAGTAATAAAACAATTTCCTAAAGCAGTAGAATATAACATTTAAAATGTAGCACGAGATATTCAGATGTTTAACAAACAGAAAGCACAAGTTTTGCACATCAAAGAACAGGTTGAAGTTTAGATAGCAATAAAATTGCTCCAGCTAAAAGATAAAAAGAATGAGCTAGTTATACTTTAGTGATAAATTATTTGGACGAAAAGTTAAAGAGAATGAGCTACTAAAACCTGTGTGATATATTATTTAGACATAAACATATGTGATGGAAAATGAAAATGGTATCAAAAGAACAGCCATGCCTAGCTTATTAAAACCAAAAAATACAGTGTGGACAATTCCTAGAGAAAAATGTGCACCTTTGCCCAGTAATGCTTTACAGTGTATTTTGGCCACTGAAATCCCTTCAGCTTCAGCTATTGTATCTATCATGTCAAAACCCACCTGGAAAGAAATCCATAAAGAAACATATAAGCTGTTATAAGGACAAAGTCGGAGATTCAAATCCCACATCCCAAAAAAACTCCTTCGGATTTGCAGCAATTAACATTATTAAAATTATCATCATAAACTATCCCATCTGAGACTCTAAACACTGCAAGAACAAACACCACAAATTCAACTAGTCTCATAATTCCAACACAACCTCTACAAGCCACTGATTTCTTCTAAAAACAACCATACTCATCGGATCACAATATATGTCACCTAATTACTTATTTTGCAATAAATACAACCCAAACATCTCCTGAGAAAAATGTCCAATAAGTCGAAACTGCTCAAAAAGGTAAGCAACAACTTTTGGATCTCACCCCCCTCTTTCTTATGTTTTTTTTCCCCTTTTTTTTTAACAAAAGAAATTGCAAACATTACAGTCTGCAATATACCAGTAGCAAAAACGACTAATGTGAAAAGGCCCTACGCAACCATATGTGATCTTTTTGAGATTGTGTTCCATATTGTCTTCTTCCTTTTGCACGACTATAGATAAGTTTGGTTGATTTCCACTTCAATTCTCTTCAGCAGCTTCCTTCCATCAGTGTTATTATCTTCAAAGGCTTCATTCCATTTATAGTATTTCCTTCAACAGTTTCTTTCCATTCGTAAATTTCCTTTAACAGCACTATGGATGGGTTCAGTGGATTCAGCTGCCTTCTTAGGCATTACAGGCTAATTGATCTGATAGTTTTCATCCTTTTGCCACATGGTAGTGTGGTTAGAACTTGTGTGTGTGTGTGTGTTAAAACTAAAATATTCTGCTTGGTGTTCTTGCTGGAATTCAAATGTGCTGCATTGAATATTGCAGTATTAGACTATGGCCCCACTTGGGGCAGCGGTTGTATCATGGCGCCATCAGAAAGCGTGATGGTTTGCGTTTGGTTTCGACAGCACGGACGATTTATGAAAAATCAAAACCTCACGCCCGCGGTTGTTCTTAGAGTGTTGACGTGGCTGACCTTGCTCTCCTGCGATTATTTTTCTTGTGTCTTGTCTTGCCATAGCTGCCCCTCCTCTCCCGTGACCCTCTCTCTCACTTCTTGCCCTAGCGATCCTCTCCTCTTCCCTCTCTCTCTCTCTCTCTTGTGATTCTCGAAGTTGATGTTTTGTGCCTCTCTCGGTGAGTTCTCTTCTCCCTCTCCTCTATCTCCTTTGTGGCTTTGTTGCGATCTTTTGATCCGTGTGAGGTGTTACTTCTCTATGCGGTGGTTTCTCTGTGCATTGGTTCTTCTGCGTATTGGGTAATCCCCACCTTAACTATGTTATTGTCTATGATTTTGAAACTGTGTATGTCTCTGATATTTTTGAGGTTTCCTCTTTGTGGTGGTTCCTCTGTCAGGTGGTTCTTTTTCGTGTTGGGCAATCTTTGTGGGTGGTTTTTTTACCCTAACTGTGTGGCTTTTGGTTTTGTGCCTTTGTGCCCAGTGTGCGTTCCTCTGTGCAGTGGTTTCGCTTGGTGTTGGGTCTCTATGCTCGAGAATTTTGTGATTTTTTATTTGGCTGATGCTTATGCTCATTGCTTCTCGGTTGAAGTTGGATTTTAGGATTTTTGGGATCTCACGTGCAATGGCTTGAATTTTTGAGATTTTGATTTGGCAAATGCTTATACTTCATTGGTTCTCGGTTGAGGTTGGATTTTATGATATTTTGGGATCCCGCGTGCAATGGCTTGAATTTTTTTGATTTTCAATTTGGCAAATGCTTATGGTTGCTCCTTTATGTTCTTGAATTATATTGTAATACGTGCTGGTTTTGAATGCACGTGCAATGGTGGATTATGATTTTCTTTTTGCTAAGTCACTGTACATTTGGATGATGTTGGCTTATGATGTTGATATGCCGGATGTGGAGGTGAATGTGTGTGTTGAAAGACAAGGAGGTGGTGGTAGGTGGCTGGTGTGTGGACGTGGAGGTGGAGGTGGAGGTGGAGGTGGAGGTGGAGGTGGTGGTGTAGGGTGATTGGTGTGCGGATGCGTATGTACTAGTGGATGTGTTTGTGTGTCACCGACGCAGAATGCCATAGAGATATATGAATTCAACAAGTGCTTCACTTTTATTATGACCAATTGGGAGGGCAGTGCGCAAAAAAATCAAATTTTTAAATATGCAACACGGAATAGCAAATAGAACTTCCCATATCCACCTACAGGTTCGCTTGAGATTGTGCTACTCTCATAATTCTTTTTTTCCTTCAACACCAATCATTCAATCACATCGGTAAATATTATTTAGTTGATGTTGGGAATCCGTTGCTGCCATAGTATCTCAAGCTCTATCCTGATACGAGATACCACATATCTCACTTTGAGCGAGCCAGCAAAGTTACACGGGGCAAGAAAGAATTGTTCAACAAAAACAATCCTTCTTATACGGTGTCATTGAGAGGACTTTTGGTGTTTAGAAGAAAAAATAAGTTATACATTAATTGTGATTTTCAAGACTTCTCTCCACAATTATATTAGGCGGCATCCTTCCCGCAATGACATCAACTTCCGTATGGTGAACAAGGATCATATGCATGTCCCTGCCGAGGCATATAAATACTGTCTTGGACAGTCTTTGCCACAGAGCGAAAATGATATTCTTGAAACTTTTACTAAAGATATGGAAGGTGCAAGCGAGATGACAGAGTTAAAGAAACGAATTAAGGATGCGATAGTTGGAGGGTGATTAGAGGGAATGTTAGTTTTTATTTCGGGTAATTGTAATAGTTGTTGAAGACAACCGCTACATATTGCATCAATAATTTATACAGTTCATATTTTTTTTCCTTATGCATTTGATATTTATTGTATTGGTTTTTTTGCAAGTTGTATATGTTTTTTTTTCTTTTTGAATTTCTTTTTTCTTTTAGTGTGTTCTGGAGGCCTATGATGAGACGTTTGACCATATAGGTTCTTTTGGATGGTTTGTATGTCGCTATTAGTATGTGTCATATGTGAAATCCCAATGAAGTTAATTATGTTCCTCTTTTTTTTTCGGTGCTACAGTTTTTGAAATTCTTCTGGATAGCCTTTTTTGATTATATGCATATATGACATACGAGTTTGATATTACGTGAGTTAAAGGCAATTAAAAATTTATAAAATATGCTATCTTGTAGTAATAGATTCGTTGGTTTATATACTGAGTTTTTTGAAACCTTAAAGCTGAATAAAATTTAAATTAATTACTTATGTTATTAATTTTTACTTGTGTTATGTCTAAGGACATGTTTTTTTAAACCTTAAAAAAAGATGAGCTTGAGGATTTCTGGTACATCCAGAGGATTGCATTGCTACTATGGACATAATGTTCTTTGCTCACTTCACGTCAGCCACATAGCTACGGAAAACGGTTTTACAGGTGTCCACAAAAAATCACATAAAACTGTGGTTATTTTCGGTAAATAATGTGCTAGAAGATTCCACCGCTAAAAGTGATCGAGCATGAAGAGCATCCAACGACTTAGCTCGTCATCTGCATTTTAAAAATAATTATTTTAATATTCCATTTTTTTTAGATTTTATAGTCATGCTACTCATTGTTTAATGAAGTGTCTCTTTATTTTATAATATTTTGTATTAATTATTTGCTTTTAAAGTATAAAATGTACCAGTATGAACAGTTTTGTTACAAATAATATTAGTATATAGGGGTAGAATGTTCATTTGTCCTGAAACAGCCGCAACACAGTTGTTTTTACACTACCAAAAACAAACAAACAGCAATTTATCCACAACAGCTTATTATTAACCTATAGATACCCCAAATAGACCCAGCTTGGAGAATTTTGAGAATTGATTAGGACCTTTTTTATCGAAAATAAGAGGTTAAATACAGATTCTCTCAAATTTATGTATATTGGTGAATGTGGATTCGTCGACACAACTTTTAAGGAAAATTCTCCTTATATCGGTATGAGGCTCGGGTCTTCAAAATTTGAGATTTATATCATTTTGAACCATTTGTGTATGATTGAAATTTTCTTATATTTTAAGTGTATCGATCACTATTATTAGAAAATAAAGGGAACCTAAGTATGAGTGTATTAGATTTATTAAATAAAAAATGAGCATGGATGAATATTTAGCTTTTAGAATTCAACATTGATAGTAAAATGGAAAAGTGCATAGGAATTTTATATGATGAAATGATTGAAGGAGAAAACTTTATTTTTACGGAATTGTAATATCCTAGGGGAAAACTTAATTTTTATAAAATTATAATTAGGTCATATATGCTATATGAATCCAAGTGTTGGTTGATAAAAATGTCACTGATGGCTAAGTTGAGCATGTTAAAAATGTGAATTTTAAAGTGAATAAGTGACAAAACTAAAAAAAAATATAATAAAAATTATTATATTAAAATATAATTGGAGTTGAATGTATTAAAGATAAGCTAGTCAAAATAGAGATGAGTAGCTAGTAGATCTACAACAAATAGATAGAAAAATGCACATGTTAAACGAATATAAAAAAAATAGCGTCAAAGTACAAAGGAAAAAAAAGTTGATCTATTAAGACAGTAGTGGTCCAAAATGACTTACAAAACATAGGTTTAACATCTCAGTTAACAAACAATATGAGTGAATAAAAAATAATGATGCATAAAGTTGATATCACATAATTGGGATAAAGCTGATAATGATGATGCCTTGTACCACCAATAGTCACTTTAAACCAAATAAAGTGCTTTGACAGAGTGACTCTTATTATTGCTTACAATAAGTTTCATGCACTAAAATTTGCTAAATTATATCAGCAAAAATTAATAAAGCATTTTCCTCCTCCTAGATAAAAGAAAACAAAACCATATGATTCTCTGAAGTTAATGTTAATATTTTGTTTGTGGCTGATAGCTAGTTCGGTCGATAATGGATTTTGAAGTTGTTGCCAAGATCTTGGATTTAATCTTCAACTACATTATAAACTCTCGACCTGAGACCGATTCCGCAGGCCAAGAAANGTCTCTGATATTTTTTAGGTTTCCTCTTTGTGGTGGTTCCTCTGTCAGGTGGTTCTTCTTCGTGTTGGGCAATCTTTGTGGGTGGTTTTTTTACCCTAATTGTGTGGCTTTTGGTTTTGTGCCTTTGTGCCCAGCGTGGGTTCCTCTGTGCAGTGGTTTCGCTTGGTGTTGGGTCTCTGTGCTCGAGAATTTTGTGATTTTTTATTTGGCTAATGCTTATGCTTCATTGCTTCTCGGTTGAAGTTGGATTTTAGGATTTTTGGGATCTCACGTGCAANCCATATTTTCAAATCTATATCAATCTCGAAAAAAAGTTGACCGACAGTGCAATGGCTTGAATTTTTGAGATTTTGATTTGGAAAATGCTTATACTTCATTGGTTCTCGGTTGAGGTTGGATTTTATGATATTTTGGGATNTAGATTTTGATTTGGAAAATGCTTATACTTCATTGGTTCTCGGTTGAGGTTGGATTTTATGATATTTTGGGATCCCGCGTGAAATGGCTTGAATTTTTTGGATTTTCAATTTGGCAAATGCTTATGCTTACTCCTTTATGTTCTTGAATTATGTTGTAATACGTGCTGGTTTTGAATGCACGTGCAATGGTGAATTATGATTTTCTTTTTGCTAAGTCACTATACATTTGGATGATGTTGATATGTCGGATGTGGGGGTGGATGTGTGTGTTGAAAGACAAGGAGGTGGTGGTAAAGGGTGGCTGGTGTGTGGACGTGGAGGTGGAGGTGGAGGTGTAGGGTGATTGGTGTGCGGATGTGTGTGTACTAGTGGATGTGTTTGTGTGTGGGTGAGGTGGTGGTGGTTGGTTTGTGGTTGTGAATGTTTGGTCATAGTGGATGTGTTTGTGTTTGGTTAAGGAGTTGGTGTGGTTTTGCTTGTGTTTGTGTTAGTGGATGTGTAGAAGAGGTGATGGTAGAGGTTTGGTGTGTTTGTGTGTGGTTAAGGAAGTGTTGGTGTGGTTGTGTAGAGGACGTGATTGTGTGGTTATGTTTGTGTTAGTGGATTTTTTTAGGCATGTGAAGGTGTTGGTGTGTGGAGCTAATACTGGTATGGATGTGTTGTGTGTGTGGATGTGATTGTACTGTTATTGTGTGTGTGGAGGTGGTGGNAAGCTAATACTGGTATGGATGTGTTGTGTGTGTGGATGTGATTGTACTGTTATTGTGTGTGTGGAGGTGGTGGCAACGATGAAGTGTATGTGGTGTGATGGTGTGGTACGCTGGGGCAGACAGGTGATTCTAATGAAGGCCCCAACCTGAACCGAAATGAGGTCGAATCCACTAGTCGATCAAAGCGGCTCATGATAGAGAAGAAAAAAATGAGGGAGTTGTTTTCAATAGGAGTCAAATACATAATTGATAGGTTCATGCACCAATGACCATGGCTCATCACAAGCAACATTTGTCCAACAGATTATGTAAATTTTGGAGACAACTCCAAAAATTTACGAGAACATNCTGCTTTCAATAGGAGTCAGATACATTATTGATAGGTTCATGCACCAATGACCATGTCTCATCACAAGCAACATTTGTCCAACAGATTATGTAAATTTTGGAGACAACTCCAAAAATTTACGAGAACATGTCGTACTTGTTCTTTATAAAGTAGCTTGAAGATCCGATCGAGAGAGAGTTTTTCTTTTTCAAGATGATAATCGTTGACTGTAGGGTGGTTTACCTACGTTATTTTCATAGGAACAGTGACATTTGAGAGACACTTTTTTATTTAGATTCTTGTGTGACATTTCATATTTATTATTTGTTTATTTACTTTGGACATTTTTATTTGTTTATGATTTTTCATGTCGCTTTGAATATTTATGTTGCTTTGGACATGTTATTTTATTTGATAGTTTTTCATTTCACATTATGTTTTTTATTTATTTAAGTAATGTTATTTGTTTATGTTGGTTTTGCTGATTCATTGATATTTATGTGTTAGTCACTTCGATACTGAGATAATGGATGCAAATAGAGAAAAGCACAGAAAGAAAGTTGCAGTTGCAGTATGCTTAATATATAATTATTACAACTTGTATACAGAGCGCTCCCCTTGCATAACATTCTCATATATTAGCGGCAAATGGATTTGGGAGTTGTTTGTGAGTCACTTAACAAGGTTTAGCAATATGTTCTGCATGACACAAACGATATTCACCAATCTGTTGAAGGAACTACACAGAAATCATGGAATTTATGACTCATCCAGAACGACTCACGAGAGGTGTTAGTAATAACCATTTACATATTATCGCATAATGAATTAATGCATGGAGCTATGGAGCAATTTTAACACTCTTTCGAAATGATTTGCAGCTACTTCTCAGTAGGGTTGAATGCACTTATCGGTTTTTCTTCACAAATCATAAAGCCAACAAATNCGAGATAATGGATGCAAATAGAGAAAAGCACAGAAGAAGAGTTGCAGCTGCAGTATGCTTAATATATAATTATTACAACTTGTATACAGAGCGCTCCCTTTGCATAACATTCTCATATATTAGCGGCAAATGGATTTGGGAGTTGTTTGTGAGCCACTTAACAAGGTTTAGCAATATGTTCTGCATGACACAAACGATATTCACCAATTTGTTGAAGGAACTACACAGAAATCATGGAATTGATGACTCATCCAGAACGACTCACTAGAGGTGTTAGTAATAACCATTTACATATTATCGCATAATGAATCAATGCATGGAGCTATGGAGCAATTTTAACACTCTTTCGAAATAATTTGCAGCTACTTCTCAGTAGGGTTGAATGCACTTATCGGTTTTTCTTCACAAATCATAAAGCCAACAAATCTTACATTCAAACGAACCTCCGCAAAGGTTTTACACGATGCACAATATGTCATACTTTAAGATAATTTCTCTTATTTATTACATTCAATTTTTATATGAATATCGTAATTACGTGACCCTTCATTATCTTTATAGAATTGTATTGGAACAATCGATGGAACACACATTGATGTACATGTTCTAAATAATGGGAAGATCGCATTCATCAGTCATTGTGAGTCACCGACGCAGAATGTCATAGAGATATATTAATTCAACAAGTGCTTCTCTTTTATCATGACCAGTTGAGAGGGCAGTGCGCAAAAAAAATCAAATTTTTAAATATGCAACACAGAATAGCAAATACAACTTCCCACATCCACCTATAGGTTTGCTTGAGATTGTGCTACTCTCCTAATTCTTTTTTTTCCTTCAACACTAATCATTCAATCACAACAGGTAAATATTATTTAGTTGATGTTGGGAATCCGTTGAGCGAGCCAGCAAAGTTACACAGGGCAAGAAAGAATTGTTCAACAAAAACAATCCTTCTTATACGGTGTCATTGAGAGGAATTTTGGTGTTTAGAAGAAGAAATGAGTTATACATTAATTGTGATTTTCATGACTTCTCTCCACAATTATATTAGGCGGCATCCTTCCCGCAATGACATCAACTTCCGTATGGTAAACAAGGATCATATACATGTCCCTGCCGAGGCATATAAATACTGTCTTGGACAGTCTTTGCCACATAGCGAAAATGATATTCTTGAAACTTTTACTAAAGATATGGAAGGTGCAAGCGAGATGACAGAGTTAAGGAAATGAATTAAGGATGCGATAATTGGAGGGTGTTTAGAGGGAATGTTAGTTTTTATATCTGTTAATTGTAATAGTTGTTGAAGACAACCGCTACATATTGCATCAATAATTTATACAGTTCATTTTTTTTTTTCTTATGCATTTGATATTTATTGTATTGGTTTTTTTTGCAAGTTGTATATGTTTTTTTTTCTTTTTGAATTTCATTTTTCTTTTGGTGTGTTCTGGAGGCCTATGATGAGACGTTTGATCATATATGTTCTTTTGGATGGTCTGAATGTCGCTATTAGTATGTGTCATATGTGAAATCTCAATGAAGGCAATTAAGTTCCTCTTTTTTTTTCGGTGCTACAGTTTTTGAGATTCTTCTGGATAGCCTTTTTTGGTTATATGCATATATGACATGCGAGTTTGATATTACGTGGGTTAAAGGCAATTAAAAATTTATAAGGTATGTTATCTTGTAGTAATAGATTCGNTTTGATAAAAATGTCACTGATGGCTAAGTTGAGCATGTTAAAAATGTGAATTTAAAGTGAATAAGTGACAAAACTAAAAAAAATATAATAAAAATTATTATACTAAAATATAATTGAAGTTGAATGTATTAAAGATAAGCTAGTCAAAATAGAGATGAGTAGCTAGTAGATCTACAACAAATAGATAGAAAAATGCACATGTTAAACAAATATGAAAAAAATAGCGTCAAAGTACAAAGGAAAAAAAAGTTGATCTATTATGACAGTAGTTGTCCAAAATNGAGTTGAATGTATTAAAGATAAGCTAGTCAAAATAGAGATGGGTAGCTAGTAGATCTACAACAAATAGATAGAAAAATGCACATGTTAAACGAATATGAAAAAAATAGCGTCAAAGTACAAAGGAAAAAAAAGTTGATCTATTATGACAGTAGTTGTCCAAAATGACTTACAAAACATAGGTTTAACATCTCAGTTAACACACAATATGAGTGAATAAAAAATAATGATGCATAAAGTTGATATCAAAAAATTGGGATAAAGCTGATAATGATGATGCATTGTACCACCAATAGTCACTTTAAACCAAATAAAGTGCTTTGACAGAGTGACTCTTATTATTGCTCACAATAAGTTTCATGTACTAAGATTTGCTAAATTATGTCAGCATAAATTAAGAAAGCATTTTCCTCCTCCTAGATAAAAGAAAACAAAACCATATGATTCTCTGAAGTTAATGTTAATATTTTGTTTGTGGGTGATAGCTACTTCGGTCGATAATGGATTTTGAAGTTGTTACCAAGATCTTGGATTTAATCTTCAACTACATTATAAACTCTCGACCTGAGACCGATTCCGCAGGCCAAGAAAGATTTCAACGCAAGCTTGATTCCGAAGACAAAGAGGTGTTTGCGTAGGGAAATCCAAATTAGGGTTTCACAATAAAAAAACAAAACAAAAAACAGTGATAAAATTCCAGGGAACGAATGTGCATTTATCTCTTCTCTGGCAATCACAACAAACAAACAAAAACAAATAAATAGCAAATCAATGTATCAAAAAAATAAAATGTAAGATTGCGTGACTATAAAAAAATAATACAAATTAAGAAACGCCTAAATGTCCATCCATTTTCGACCCTGCAACCAGAATCCAGATACAATCGAGCACCATAAATTTTGCTCCAAGCTAAAAGGGCAAAAAATTCAAACTGAAATTATGGAATGAAAATTAACCCACATTGTGTCGTGTCCCCTGGTAAATTTTGCCTGGGTTTCCGAGGCCGGCCAGGAGCCACGGCTTGGCAGCGGAGGAATCGCCTGGAGAAGAGAGAGTGGAGNATGGAATGAAAATTAACCCACATTGTGTCGTGTCCCCTGGTAAATTTTTCCTGGGTTTCCGAGGCCGGCCAGGAGCCACGGCTTGGCAGCGGAGGAATCGCCTGGAGAAGAGAGAGTGGAGAAACATGTCGACGATGGGAGATAGTGACGAGAGAACGACATCGTCTTAGGGCATCGTTTCGTTAGCCCGGAGACGGACAGACGAATCCCGCCGGCGGAGGATAGGGCGGCGGGAAAGCCTAGCATCGTTCATCCTAACGCGCAAAATCAACTTGCACATGATAAAGTTCCTTCTCGGAAGAGGCAAAAAAAACTTCCACGTGTAACTATTTATTATCTGCTAATAAATAATTCAAAAGAATAACAAAGTTTTTATGATGGGATTTTTGCTTGCCTAAATGAAGGCATACAATCTAAATTTTACTTTTATAATCTATATGGCAACAAATTCAATTTTATATTAGTAGATTTAATAAACTTTTAAAATTTAAATTTAGTAAATCTTAAAAAAATTTAATCTTAAAAGTTATTTCACATGGAATTTAATAAATGCAATTAAATCCTACGAAATTACTTGGTAATCTATATGAGCATTTAAAATTTTATGATGTTTGTTATAATAAAAAGTTCTAATTAAAATATAATGATTTTATTATTATCATNAAAGGCATACAATCTATATTTTACTTTTATGATCTATATGGCAACAAATTCGATTTTATATTAGTAGATTTAATGAACTTTTAAAATTTAAATTTAGTAAATCTTAAAAAAATTTAATCTTAAAAGTTCTTTCACATGGAATTTAATAAATGCAATTAAATCCTACGAAATTATTTGGTAATCTATATGGGCATTTAAAATTTTATGATGTTTGTTATAATAAAAAGTTATAATTAAAATATAATAATTTTATTATTATCATAAAAATTAGAGGCTTTCACATACAAGCTACCCGATTCCTATGTATTCACATATCAAACATCTAATCTTCAATTTTTAAGTATAGGCCACCCCATCTTAAGTTTCAGTTATAGGTGGGGTGGCCTATACATAAAAATCGAAGTTTAGAAGTTTGATATGTGAAAATATAGGAATCAAATAGCACGTATATAAATATCCCAAAAAATTAATTATTTAATTTAATTTAAATTAATTAATTTAATTACCATTTTATTTTTTATTATACTAATTAATAATTAATTATTTATTAAGCTATTTAATTATGAAAAAAAAAATTCAAGTAATTACTAACTATAAAATTATTTAATAATAATCAATTATTAAATTATTAATTATTAATTATATTAATTAAGAATGTATTTTAAATTGATTAACTATTAAATAATTTAAATTTTATTTTTTATTTTTTTATTAAACAAGTATTAAATAATTATACAAAAATTTATCTAATAATAATTAATTTGATAATGTATTAATTAAAAATTAATTATTAATTAACTAAAATTAAAAAAATTAACTTACATAAAACTGAAGTAAAATAACAATCCCATCTCCTTTCCCTTTTCTATCATAAACCCTCGCCTACATCGCTCCCTTATCCCAGTTTAGCCCAAAGACTCTTCAATTAACCCTCTCCCTGTTTAACCCAAAACCATCACTTTCGTGGATGAACACTCTCAATACAGTCGCAATTAGAGCTAACTGGGAAGACAAGTGAGGGATCCTCACAATACAGCCGTAAAGACCCGAAAAGTGCATCTNGTCCCTGTTTAACCCAAAATCATCACTTTCGTGGATGAACACTCTCAATACAGTCACAATTAGAGCTAACTGGGAAGACAAGTGAGGGATCCTCACAATACAGCCGTAAAGACCCGAAAAGTGCATCTTTCTTCTTTTTTCGCATTGCTTTTGCACGAAAGGAGGAAGGTAACTTCATATCTAACTTTTTTCATGAAATGTTCGTCCTAGATTCACTAAATCCATTGATTCATTAGATTTAATAAATCCAAGACTTATGGCAAAAATCAATAAATTCCAAATNATTTTTTTCGCATTGCTTTTGCACGAAAGGAGGAAGGTAACTTCATATCTAACTTTCTTCATGAAATGTTCGTCCTATATTCACTAAATCCATTGATTCATTAGATTTAATAAATCCAAGACTTATGGCAAAAATCAATAAATTCCAAATTTATGAAATCTACAGCTTTATTTCGTCCAAACTGGTCGTCTATCAGGATTTTGGTCAAATCCATGTTAAATCCTACATAAATTTATTATTTGACAACCTCTTAGAGTTGATCGAGTCAGTTGCAACTATTTTAATAAAAGGATGTGAAGTTGCTTCATAGAAATGCTATCATTAGAAAGTTGGTAATGTTGTAGTAGTTTGTCTATTTGGATTAGTTGTTATGTCGTAGTTGTTTCTAAGAAAAAAGACTATAATGCACTTATAGATATGTATTAGTTGTAAGTTTGGCTTTTAAACAATAATTCTAATGGAATAAAAAAAATTAGCAGCTAAAAGAGAAGTCAGAGGTCTGTTTTAAGTACTACATCACTTAACAAATAATAACATGATAATAAAGATTAAAATAATAATAAGTAATGATATCATAACATTATCTTTCATGTCCAAACAATCAAGTTTTAGGAGAATTTTCTTCCAAAATTTTCTTTCCTATGCATGGCACTATCCGAAGTGAATTCCTTACTATCATCGACCTATAAAAAAAATTGCAATTGTCAAGTATTCTATTTCTTAGATACCTATAAAATCTTCTCTCATAGTTATATTTTTGTCTTGAAGTGTACTCAAAACATTGCATACTGCAATTGCAGCATAGAAGTCTTGAAACCTTTGAATTCCTTGAACTCATATTTCTTGATAATGCAATATTTAATGTTTACTAAAGAAATTAGAATATGTGTGCGATAGAATCAAAGTCAACATTAAAAAATGCATAAATAAAGATATATTGGTTGCATTTGCACGTTTATTACCATACTCACATATGTTGAAAAATTAAACAATTTCATTATTTGGAAAACAAAGTTAAATTCCATCTGAAGAGAAGAATCGAATGTCGAAAGAATGACTAAAATGAGAATGATTGAACAGAGTTGTGGTTGGTGATGGAGAACAAAAGCCCTAAGGCTTTTCTTTAGTGGATGCACGGGTATATCAGGGTTTTGCTAAGTCGCTAATTTCATGAACGTACTAAGGGCAACATCATCTTTTTTTAATAACACCACATAACTCACAACGGACAACGACTTCCTTTGACACAATTCTCTGAAATGTCGCGATAAAGAGACTCCCCAAAAAACCCCCTTGGTGATTTCGAAAACATAAAGCACCTTAAAAGCTGCCCCAAATGGGACCTTATACTACTATTACGAAAAGGTTATTTGTATTTATTTCTATATGATTTTTTTTTGAACTTAATTTAATTTGATTTAATAGTCATATAGCATTTAATAAATAGTATTAATCAATGAATGAATTATTATTACTCACGACTTATGGAATTCCAACAAATAAAAAAATTTAACTATTTATTCTTGCATACTAATTAATGAATGAATATTTATTACTATAATTCCATTATTTTTAATTCTGACCATGTATTGTATTAGTATTATTATTATAAAAATATAAAAACTAGTTAAGAGAATATGCGACTCTTTCAGGGTGTTTGGTTGCAACCAAGACTTAAGTAAAATAAGATTTAGTGAATCCAAAGAAATTACATTTATCAAATTCAGATGATGTTAAATCTGGAATAGTGTTAGATTCAATTAAGCTTAAATCCACTATTATATGTTTGGCATTGTACATCAAAAATGCATCTACACAAATCTTGGTGATAAATGATTGGAGACAAAGAACATGGACAACTCGCCATGGGATCGGTCAATCTAATAGCCCAACCAAATGAAGAAAATGAATGACAAAACAACTACTGAAGGGACACATCAGTGTTTACTTTCCAATAACTGTTATTACGGAAATCAACATTTGCTCAGAATGAGGTTCTTCAGTAAAAATACAAAGATTGAATGTAGGCTTCTTATCAGATTATGATGATTCACTATTTACTCGATGAAATATTCATGCCCAAGGATGATGTGTCTCTACATTCAGTCTCCACAAAGTAGGTAATCGATAATCACTAGGTTGATTGAAAGATATTCAGTCAGTCGAATGAATCAAGGCTGGCCAAATGAAATCCAGGAAACCAAATTTGGTAGTTATAAATATAAATCAGTGTTTAAAGTAGTTACTGAAGTATAGAGGTGCTAACAGTGGTTACATGATCAAAATAAATGAGATTTAGTTATAAATGTGTAAAGGTAACAGCTCACTAATTATAGTAACATCCTCCTTTTAATAGGGACAACCATGTAAGCTACTAGGTCCTACTTATAACTATATATAGGAGGATCTTTTTAAAGAAATAGGATTTTGAATGGAATTCAAACTATAAATATAAGGAGAGTTTGAATCTTCTTTTTTTCTTTTTTTAACCCAATAACGCTCTATTCCTTGGATGCAATCTACAGAAAAAATTAGGATCCAACATCCTAAAAGGTGTGGTGAGCGTGGAATCTTTTCTTCTACAAGAAGAAGAGCTTGTCAGGGTGAAGGAACACATCAAGGATAAATCTCCAATGTGGAATCTATCCAAGATTGTGTACAACAATAAATCTAGGGACTCCGTGACTGAATGGCCTGACAAATTGTGGAGCTAGCATGAGTGTTGCTCAATGGAAGGGCACAACCTCTCCCACAACCAAACCTACCAGCAAGTGAAAGAATGCTTGTACCACAATAATGTCATATCTATGAAAAGGGAAGAGTCGCAACCAAGAGCAATAGAATTATATCATTGGGTGGAGAATGCATTTGTCAGGCATATTGTGGAAGCCAAGCCACCATAAAAGTTTAAGGTTCCTACATTGGAATCATATAAAGGTCGAAGTGACCCTGCTGACCATATTACATTCTTCGGGTCTGTAATCTGTCTTCTCAAGATTTCCAACGCATTAAAATGTTGGTGTTCTATATCATGCTGAGAGATTCCACCCTCTCAAGTGATTCAAAGGACTTTCTAAAGGAATTTCTAATTCCTTCTGACACTTCAAGAAATTAATTTTGACGTAGCTTGCGAGCGCTCAAAAGCCACAAAAGGATTCATATTGTTTGTGGTGTATAAAATAGGGACAGAATGAGAGCATACAGACATATGTTAAGAGGTTTTAGAAGGATATTCTTGAGGTTTGAAACCTAGTGTCGATAGTCGCCAAGGCAACACTAGCACATAAACTGAAAAGTCTGCAGTTCTGATACTTTTTGCGTTTAAGGAAACCCAAAATATTGGCTAAACTCTTGAAGTTAGCTAATAATCATATTGTGGCTAAGGAATATATGAACCAGCTGATTTCCAAATTCAAGAAATTGAATCGACAGTCCGACAAGAATAGCTCGAAGGATGATGGATGAAGAGAGAAGGATGGCCCTCATCCAAAATGTGAGAGAGGCTACTCCATCCAAAGAAATAAAGAGGACAAATGAGACAGACACAGACGTAGCCAATCAAATAACAGATCTACAGGAGATCAAATGTCATCCAGAGTTACACCACTGAGTTTCTATGCTAGAACTTGTAGACGCAATAGAAGACAATGTGTATTTCTGCAAGGCAACTCCAATGAAAATCGGAGCTTCCCTTCAGAACCCTAATAAGTATCATCAAGACCATAGGCATGATATTGACGAGTACAGGAACCTTCGTAGTCTAGTAGAGGAGTTGGTTTAGGCTAGAAATTTGAAGGAGTTTGTAGCCTAGAAGCTCACACTCTGTGANAATTTTTTATTAAACAAGTATTAAATAATTATACATAAATTTATCTAATAATAGTTAATTTGATAATGTATTAATTAAAAATTAATTATTACTTAACTAAAATTAAAAAAATTAACTTACATAAAACTAAAGTAAAATAACAATCCCATCTCCTTTCACTTTTCTATCATAAACCCTCGCCTACATTGCTCCCTTTATCCCAGTTTAGCCCAAAGACCCTTCAATTAACCCTCCCTATTTCACCCAAAACCATCACTTTCGTGGATGAACACTCTCAATACAGTCGTAAAGAGCCGAAAAGTGCATCTTTCTTCTTTTTTCGCATTGCTCCTGCACGAAAGGAGGAAGGTAACTTCATATCTAACTTTTTTCATGAAATGTTCGTCCTAGATTCACTAAATTCATTGATTCATTGGATTTAATAAATCCAAGACTTATGGCAAAAATCAAAAAATTCCAAATTTATGAAATCTGCCGCTTTATTTTGTCCAAACCGGTCGTCTATCAGGATTTTGGTCATATCCAGGTTAAATCCTACATAAATTTATTATTTGACAGCCCCTTAGAGTTGATTGAGTCAGTTGCAACTATTTTAATAAAAGGCTGTGAAGTTGCTCATAGAAATGCTATCATTAGAAAGTTGGTAATGTTGTAACAGTTTGTCTATTTGGATTAGTTGTTATGTCGTAGTTGTTTCTAAGAAAAAAGACTATAATGCACTTATAGATATGTATTAGTTGTAAGTTTGGGTTTTAAACAATGATTCTAATAGAATAAAAAAAATTAGCAGCTAAAAGAGAAGTCAGAGGTCTGTTTTAAGTACTACATCTACTCTTTACATCACTTAACAAATAATAACACGGTAATAAAGATTAAAATAACAACATAACATTATCTTTCATGTCCAAACAATAAAGTTTTAGAAGAATTTTCTTTCAAAATTTTCTTTCCTATGCATGTCACTATCCGAAGTGAATTCCTCACTATCATCGACCTATTAAAAAAAATTGCAATTGTCAAGTATTCTATTTCTTAGATACCTATAAAATCTTTTCTCATAGTTATATTTTTGTCTTGAAGTATCCTCAGAACATTGCATACTGCAATTGCAGCATATAATTCTTGAAACCTTTGAATTCCTTGAACTCATATTTCTTGAGAATGCAATATTTAATGTTTACTAAAGAAATTAGAATATATGTGTGATAGAATCAAATTCAACATTAAAAAATGCATAAATAAAGATATATTTGTTCCTTTTGCACGTTTATTACCATACTCACATATGTTGAAAAATAAAACAATTTCATTATTTGGAAAACAAAGTTAAATTCCATCTGAAGAGAAGAATCGAATGCCGAAAGAATGACTAAAATGAGAATGTTTGAATAGAGTTGTGGTTGGTGATAGAGAACAAAAGCCCTGAGGCTTTTCTTTAGTGGATGCATGGGTATATCAGGGTTTTGTTAAGTCGCTAATTTCATGAACGTACTGAGGGAAACATCATCTTTTATTAATAACACCACGTAACTCACAACGAACAACGACTCAAACCATCCATTCTCAATACATGCTTCCTTTTGACACAATTCTCTGAAATGTCGCGATAAAGCGACTCCCCAAACAACCCCTTGGTGATTTCCAAAACATAAAGCGCCTTAAAAGCTGCCCCAAATGGGACCTTATACTACCATTACGAAAAAGTTATTTGTATTTATTTCTATATGAATTTATTTATTTATTTTATTTTATTTTATTTAATAGTCATATAGCATGTAATAAATATATTAATCAATGAATGAATTATTATTACTCACGACTTATGGAGTTCCAACTAATAAAAAAATTTAACTATTTATTCTTGCATACTAATTCATGAATGAATATTTATTACTATAATTCGATTATTTTTAATTCTAACCATGTATTGTATTAGTATTATTATTATAAAAATATAAAAACTAGTTAAGAGAATATGCGACTCTTTAAGGGTGTTTGGCTGCGACCAAGACTTAATGAGACTTAGTGAATCCAAAGAAATTACATTTATCAAATTCAGATGAGGTTAAATCTGGAATAGTGTTAGATTCAATTAAGCTTAAATCCATTATTATATGTTTGGCATTGTACATCAGAAATACATCTACACAAATCTTGATGATAAATGATTGGAGACAAAGAACATAGACACTCGCCATGGGATCGGTCAATCTAATAGCCCGACCGAATGAAGAAAATGAATGACAAAACAAATACCAAAGGGACACATCAGAGTTTACTTTCCAATAACTGCTATTACGGAAATCAACAGTTGCTGAGAATGAGGTTCTTCAGTAAAAAAACAAAGACCGAATGTAGGCTTCTTATCATATTACGATGATTCACTCTCTACTCGATGAAATAATCATGCCCAAGGATGATGTGTCTCCACATTCAGTCTCCACAAAGTAGGTGATCGATAATCACTAGGTTAATTGAAGGATATTCGGTCAGTCGAATGAATCAGGGCTGACCAAATGAAATCTAGGCAACCAAATTTGGTAGTTATAAATATAAATTAGTGTTTAAAGTAGTTACTGAAGTATAGAGGTGCTAACAGTGGTTACATGATCAAAATAAATCAGATTTAGTTATAAATGTGTAAATGTAACAGCTCACTAATTATAGTAACATCCTCCTTTTAATAAGGACAACCATGTAAGCTACTAGGTCTTACCTATAACTATAAATAGGAGGATCTTTTTTAAGAAATAGGATTTTAAATGGAATTCAAACTATAGATATAAGGAGAGTTTGAATCTTCTTTCTTTCTTTTTTTAACCCACTAATGCTCTATTCCTTGGATGTAATCTACAGGAAAAATTAGGATCCAACATCCTAAAACGTGTGGTGAGCATGGAATCTTTTCTTCTACAAGACAAAGAGCTATAAAGTTTAAGGTTCCCATGTTGGAATCATTAAAGGGAAGAGCCGCAACCAAGAGCAATAGAATTATATTATTGGGTGAAGAATGCAGTTGTCAGGCATATTGTGGAAGCCAAGCCACCATAAAAGTTTAAGGTTCCCATGTTGGAATCATCTAAAGGTCTACTGACCATATTGCATCCTTTGGGTGTCCAATCTGTCTTCTCAAGACTTCCAACGCATTAAATGTTGGAGTTCTATATCATGCTGAGAGATTCCACCCTATCAAGTGATTCAAAGGACTTTCTAAGGGAATTATTAATTCCTTTTGGCAGTTCAAGAAATTATTTTTGACATAGCTTGCGAGAGCTCAAAAGCCACAAAAGGATTCTTATTGTTTGTGGTGTATAAAATAAGGACAGAATGAGAGCATACAAACATATGTTAAGAGGTTTCAAAAGGATATTCTCGAGGTTTGAAACATAGTGTCGATAGTCGCCAAGGCAACACTAGCACATAAACTGAAAAGTTTGCAGTTTTGATACTTTTTGTGTTTAAGGAAACCCAAAACATTGGCTAAACTCTTAGAGTTAGCTAATAACCATATTGTGGCTAAGGAATATATGAACCAGCTGATTTCCAAATTCAAGAAATTGGATCGACAGTCCGACAAGAATAGCTCGAAGGATGATGGATGAAGAGAGAAGGATGACCCTCATCCAAAACGTGAGAGAGGCTACTCCATCCAAAAAAAATAAAGAGGACAAATGAGACAGATACAGACGTAGCCAATCAAATGATAGATCTACAGGAGATCAAATGTCATCCAGAGTTACACCACTGAGTTTATATGCTGGAACTTGTAGACGCAATAGAAGACAATGTGTATTTTTGCAAGGCAACTCCAATGAAAATCGGAGCTTCCCTTCAGAACCTAACAAGTAGGATCAAGACCATGGGCATGATATTGAGGAGTACAAGCACCTCTGTAGCCTAGTAGAGGAGTTGGTTTAGGCTAAAAATTTGAAGGAGTTTGTAGCCTAGAAGCTCACACTCTATGGAAAGGCAAAGTAGTGGTGAAAAGCAAATTGGGCGAGCCGACCTGGACTAACCCTACTCATATAATAGAGATAGTACCAACAATACTTGGAGGCAATTCATATGTTAGGGTCAACCAAAAAAGAAGTCAGTTGGGGATTACTTTTTTATGATGCCTGCTACAAAAAGGAAACCACATCTCCCACTAGATTTCATTGATGCAGATCTTTCTCTAGCAGGGAATCCCTTCAATGATCTCATTGTTGTTACAGCACTCATCAGCAATTACCAAGCAGACAATATCATGGTGGATATTGGGAGCTCGGGGAATATTTTATTCTAGGCTGCATTCAATAAGATGAATCTAACAACTGATCGATTAACTAAACCAGTCGAACCATTGTACGGTTTCTCTGGCAAATGAAAGTAGATACTTGGTGTTATAGTGTTCTTTATTACTTGAAGAGAAAACAACAATCAATTTACCAACATGGAGGATTTTATGGCGGTTGGCACTTCACTAACCTACAATACAATATTCACACGACCTCTCCTAAAAAATTTCTAAGTTGTGGTATCAACTTTCCACATTGCTATGAAATTTCCTTGTAACAAGGTGATAATTATTGTACATAGAGATCCAGAGTAGTTTTGAATTTGTTACATGCAAGCCATAGGAAGCATGGAGCATGAATCATTGGACATATAATACCATTGAGAAGGAGGCCTAAAAACTGGCGAGGTTACTATGAAAATCCCAAAGGGTCTAGATGATCCTGATAATTTTTTTCTAATAAGTGAAACTTTTGATGCAGGGCATAAATGTACATTGATCTAGATTCTCCAAGAACATTGTGATGTTTTCACATGGATGGCGGTTGAAATGCTTGGCATTCCCATTGATATAGCTTGTCATATACTCAACATCAGTTCAATCGCTCGACCAGCAGAAGCTCCAGCCAACAACAATGACTTTAGTCGAGCCAATTCACAAAGAAGTCAAAAAAATTTTAAAAGCCAGATACATTCAAGAAGTTAAATACCTCTCATGGGTGTCTGACTCGACTCATAGTTATGCAATTATTTTAATTTCAAAGATACGACAAAAAACTTGACCCAATTTATATTTGGTGGCTAGTATGCAAAATTAAATATTATATAAAGATGATAAAAAGGATTTACATACTAGGGACGCTATGCAAGTATACGCATCATTTCAAGTAATATAAGACTTTCTTTAAAAGTATCAATCCCAAGGGGAAAAACCAATACTCTTATAAAATTGGCTTTAATAAAACCTACTGATAACTGTAGAAAAACTTATATGGGAAATGATCACAAGTTCTTGAGAAATATCTAATTTTGTAGAATTAAAGGAATGCTAGTATGCTAAGCAAATGCAAAATATAAATGCAAGACTATTTACAAAGGTTTTTAAATGCAAATTAACATCTACTCTAAATAAATAATGTATGAAAAGTTCATATTTGTATAAAACATCCTTCCCCTTTGATACACCAAAAAAATATTCAATTTAACATATTTATTTAAGGCTAATATTTGGTGATATTGCACTTTAAATAATGGTATTTTCATGTTTTATTATAAGTATGATAAGACTAGACATTTGAAGCTTAAAAGATGCAAAAAGGATGAAATTTGGAGTTAATAGGTAGCATTTTCAAAAAATTGAACTGGCGCGTAGGTGCCATAATCTAGGTGTCAGAGTTATTTTCTCAAATGCATTAAAGGACGAAATTTGGAGTATATATATATGTTCAAATAATGCCATCAAGCTTAGACTTTTTCTTTTTCATTAAGGGACAAATCTAAGATGTGGTGAAACTCTTTAACACATGGATCAATCAAAACTTGACTCTCAGTAATTTTTGGCTAAATATTTCCCACCATAAAAAAACTGCTAAGCTTAGAAGTGATATTCCATCCTTTTGTCAGTTTGAAAGGGAATCAATATATGAAGCTTGGGAATGATTTAAAGATCTCTTTAAGAAGTGTCCACATCATGCTTTACCAAATTGATTAATAATTCAAACATTTTATGATGGATTAGTGGGATCTCTTAGATTTACTAGTAATGCTGTTGTTGGTGGATCATTAATGTCAAATCCTTTCGATGAAGCAAATTCATTAATTGAAAAGATGTTTACTAACAATTTTCAATAACCCTCTGAAAGGGTAAATCCAAGAAGTGAAGTTAGTGTTCATGAATCTAGCGCAATTTCTATCTTGGCTTCTCAAATTTCCACAATATCAAAGAAGTTGATCAATTTGGAATGAATATTTCTCAAACACCACCAGTGGTTGAGAAAAAATCATTCAAACAAATGATAAATTCTCAATCATCGTATGAAACTTTGAATGCAATAAATAATCGACCTAATAATCCTTATTCTAATTATTACAATCTTTGTTGGAAAAATCACCCTAATTTAAGTTGGAATAATAATAACTCTAATGGTGTAAATTCACAATGGGGTAACAATCAAGCGAACCCTTTGCGAAATGTAAACAATCAAGAAAATACTAACTATAGACCTTAATATCCTCTCGGTTTTAACAATAATTCACAATGTCAGGTGAAGAAATTGTCTATGGAAGAATTGGCATTACAAATGGGTAATCAATTATAAAGTCAGGGAGTGATAATTAGAAATCTTAAGAATAAAATGAGACATATTGCTACTGTACTTAGCAGTAGGCCTAAAGGAACTCTTCCTAGTAATGTTGAGATTAATCTTAAAGAACAAAATAAAGAGCAAATTAAAGTTATACAACTAAGAAGTGGAAACAAAAGTTCAAAAAGAGATTGAAGTTGAGAAAGAAGGCGTGGAAATTAAAAATTTTGAGGAAGATATTCTTCATGATTTAGAATATCCAGTTAAACCATTGAAGATTACTGTAGAAAAACCACCACCATAATTTTCTCAAAGATTAAGACAATAAAATTGGATAAAAATTTCTAAAAATTTTTAAAAATATTTAAGAAACTAACCATAAACATCCCATTTGCTGAAGCCTTGGAACAAATGTTGAGTTGTGTAAAGTTTATGAAGATATACTTGTTATTACAAAAAAGTTTACAGATAAGGAGACAGTTGCAATTGGTGAAGAGTGTATCGCTATAATTAAGAAAAAACTTTCTAAAAAACTAAAAGATCATGGTTGTTTTACTATTCCTTGTGCTATAGACGAAATATTTTTTGGAAAAGCTTTATGTGATTTAGGAGCCAGTGTTAATTGTATGCCTCTATATATTTTTAGAATTTTAGGATTAGGAGAGATTTCCCCTACTACAGTAACCCTTCAGTTAGCTGATCGATTGATCACCTATCCTAATGGAGTTGTAGAAGATGTATTGGTAAAGGTTGAAAATTTTATCTTTCCAGTGAACTTCATTGTGTCAGATATGGAGGAAGAAAAATAAATTCCAATCATTTTAGGGAGACCTTTTCTTACAACTGGAAGAGATATGATAGATGTTCAAAAAGGTGAGTTAACCATGAGATTCAATGATCAAGAAGGTACATTGAATATATCAAAATCCTTGAAATACCCAACAAAAGAAGAAGATGATGAATGCTTCAGGATGAAAATTTGTGATTATTTGAGAAATGATCATTTTACGAAAAGTTTTGAAGAGCAAACAAAACAAGAAGATTTGAAACATGAAGATGAGGATAAAATGCAAGATAAGTTCATCGAAATATGTAATGAAGATATAGATTATGTTCAGAAAATATCTTAATTGTTAGACATTATGAAAAATAATAAGAATCTTATTCCTTCAATTGAAACACCTCCTGAACTCGATATGAAAGTACTCTCTGCATATTTAAAGTATGTTTTTTAAGAGATTTATCTATATTACCTGCTATATTATCCTCAGATTTAACTGAATTACAAGAACAAAATGTTTGAGATTTTAAGAAACTATAAGAAAGCTTTTGGATGGACATTAATATCAAAGGAATCAGTTTTTCAATTTGTATGCATAGACTTTTATTAGAAGAACATCATGAGTCGAAGGCTGATCCTTAAAGGAGATTAAATCTTATAATGAAAAAAGTGGTTAAGAAAGACATTTTAAAATGGTTAGATGATGAAATTATATATCCTATCTTGGACAGTACTTGGGTAAGTTCAATTCACTACATTCTGAATAAAGGGGGTATGACTGTTGCTGTCAATGAGAAAGAAGAATTAATACCAACAAAACAAGTTGTTGGTTGGTGAATCTTCTATTCAACCAATAGGAGAGATCACTTTCCTTTACCTTTTCTGGACCAAACATTGGATAGACTAGTTGGGCACAAATATTTTTTGCTTTTTAGATGGATATACTGGTTATTATAAATTTCTTATTGCTCCAGAGGATCAAGAAAAAATAACATTTACTAGTCCTTATGATACTTTTGCTTTTAGATGAATTACCTTTGGTTTATGTAATGCACCTATAACATTTCAAGATGTATGATGTATATATTTTGTGATTTAATTGAAAAATGAATAGAAATTTTTATGGATGAATCTTCAGTGTTCAGAACTTCATTTGAATCATGTTTAAATGTTTTAGAAAAAGTTTTACAATGATATGAAAAGATAAATTTAGTATTAAATTAGGAGAAATGTCAATTTATGGTTGCAGGAGGAATTATACTTGGACATAAAATTTTTGAAAACAGTATGGAAGTAGAACTGACGAAAATTCAAGTTATAGCTAAACTAGCTCCTCCTATTACAGAGAGAAGGGTTAGAAGTTTTTTAGGATATGTTGGTTTCTACAGGCTAAATATTAAAGATTTTTCAAAAATTACTAAGCTTTTATGTTAATTGTTAGAAAAAGATGCAAAATTTGATTTCAACCAAAAATGCATTAATGCCTTTGAATTACTATAAGAAAAATTAATCACTGGTCCTATAATAGTTTCACCTGATTGGGAGAAACTGTTTGAGCAAATGTGTGATGTTAGTGATTATTAAATTGGGGCTTTATTAGAGCAAAGATATGAAAAAAGTTTTTAAAATTATACATTATGCAAGTAGAACTCTAAATGAAACTTAAATTAATTATACCACTACTGAGAAAGAGTTATTGACAATTGTTTATGTTTTTAATAAGTTTAGATCATATCTCATTGGAGCTAAATGTATTGCACATACTAATCACTCTGCTATAAGATATTTGATGCAACAGAAGGATGCAAAAGCAATATTAATTAGACGGACTCTTCTGACGCAAGAATTTGATTTTGTAGTATTAAAGAGGAAGAGATCTGATAATCGAATAGTGAATCATATATCTAGGCTAGTGTTGACCTCATTTGGTTGAGGTCTAGTCTTTCCTCCTTGGTAGCCTAGGTTCTAACCATAGGACTTTCCTGTTGGCTATTCCTAGAGGATTAGTGAAGGAAATATCACCATTAGAAACTCTAAATTCTTCTTTGCTCAATTCGAAGTTCCACATATTGGTCCTCATCTCTAACATTTAATAGGTGGGGCCAATATGGGGGAGGTCAAAGAGAGTCCCCATAAGATTGTTTGGCCTTAGGGTGGACCCTGGGTGGTTTGGCCTTCATCAGCTTTACACACACACACACACATGCTTGATACCCCCCACTTACACTCACAGTCCAGGCTTTAGTCAAACATGCTTAATTGGTCCCTTAAACTTTTGGAAAACTCATTTAGATGGCCCACTTGGCCACTAGCCTTATGCTAGGGTTTAGCTGAAACCAGTACATGGAAGACCCAAAGTAGGGAATTCTATTGGTTTATGACCCAAGTAGGGTGGTTGTGTGGTTGGCAACCCCAATCCTACCAAAATACCTAATTTAGCCTTCTACCCCCAAAATCTACCCAATTTATCAAACTTCCATTGAAACCCCAAAATTGACCAAAATTACCCAAAATACCCAACTTTGTCCAAGTATCATTTCAAACCATTTGAAACCACCCAAATTGCCCAAAATTACCAAAATACCCCTGATTTTGCCAAAATTACAAAAGAACCCTGGTGACCCAAACTGTCCTAAAACCTTCAAAACCATTTTAAATATCCTCAAAACCAATTTGGACCACTCTATTGAGCCAAATTTGACCAATTTAACCTATTTTGATGAAAAGCCCCAAATTGCAAACCTCAATTCACTCCCAATGTCCACCAATTTGATCCAAATTTTCTCAATTTCAATTCTAAACTCAAATTCATCATGTCTAAAATTGATTGAAATAAAATCCAAGTTTAATTGGACTCGATTTCAAACCTATATCCTAAGCCCAATTCAAAACCCCGAATTTGGCCCTAAGCTAAAATTTCACCAAATTGAACCCCCAAACGTATCCAATTGCCGCAATTTTAAATTATAAACTCTTTAAAACACTCCCCCACATCAAATTGAACCCTCTATTGGCCTTGTTCTAGCCCCAATTTCACTCAAATTCAATTTGGAGAAAAATCCCCAATTTTGCCTCAAACTCCAAATTCCACCAAATTGAACTTCATAACCTCCAAAATTTCCACTCAATTGATATTCAAAACTCTTCATGGAAATCCCTTGGACCAATTTGAACCATCAATTGGGTCTAACCAAAGCCCTAGCCCAATCCAAACCTAAGGCTAACCCATATGCACCAAAATTTGTCATGAGCCAAATTCCTTCAAATTGAGCTTCCAAATCAATTCAAAACAACTCTAAACCTTTTCCAAAATATTCATGAAAATCATCCAAGTCAATTTGCTCAATCAATTGGACCTAATATAAGCTCAAGCCCAAATCTAGTCCAACTTGAAATCAAAATGACCAAAATTGAACCCATGCACCAAAGTTAACCAAACCAAACCAAATTGATCAAACCAAAGCCACCACAGCCACTATTTGGACTCTAGCGACCAGAATAGACACACCTAGTCCACTCTATTTGTACCATGGACCAAGGGTCCCTTGATTTAGGGGATCTCTTCCCATATTTGTCTTAATCCATGGTATCTTTTCCATCGACCTTAACCATTCAAAGTTAATCATCATTAACCCTCTTCTGGCTCCTCTGACTTCTCTAGGCACCCCTTTGGCCCTGTCGACATGCCTAGTGGTCGGAAAACTCCAAGACTGAGAGAAACCTTATTTTGAATCAAGACCATTTTTACCGATGCAAACTGAATCAAGCTCATTTTCACTCCAAAACCACACTTGATTTGGTTGAGTATCGAGCGAGATCTTAAGTCTAGAAGTTGAACGGTTCTCAAGTTAGGTTAATTGAGGATGATGAATGGATGCCATCCATCCGTGCGTGTATTGATCCAACGACTTCGGAAGTGTCGGATGAGCGGACAGAATGATAACAGTAGGACGCATGGCACTTAGGTGGCTGGCGGTGACGAATTAGAGAGCACCGCATGGAAAGCTTGATCCGTACAAGGATTGTGTGTTTGCTGACTCGGATAACTAGGAAATTAGGTTTTAAATGATTTAATTTAATGCCAAAAATTCATAACTTTTGCATAAAAAAATCACCTATATAAAATAAAAATACCCTCTTGCTTAGTGAATAGAGGAGAATAATGAGGACCAAAAATTAAAATTATTTGATGAGTCTCTAATTTTAAATTAATTAAATAGCCTATGAGGTATTTTAATTTTAGTTGATTAAATATTTTTCATCAAAGATCGAAACTTTGGGAGTTCCTTCCTCATGATAGAGGGGATGTTATCTGATTTTTCCAAGGTCAGAGAGCATTGTTGTGCATGCAACCTTAATTTTCAAACTTGAATGGCTATTTTGGCTTAAATTAATTATATAAATTAAAATATCACTTAAAAAAATTATGTGATGAATTTTAGTAGGTTCCCGATGGTCAGAGAAGCTTAAGAAAAATATCCTGATAGTTTGAATAATTTTGTATATTTCTATAATTAGTTAAATGCTTATAACTTGTATTAACTTATTTGAGTTAAATATTATTTAAAAATTAATAAAATCAACTCCACATTGTGTAAAAAAATTATGTTGACTCACTGTAAAAATTTGAATTTTATTTAATTAAGTTTAAGTATTAAAGTTGATTTTCTAGGTAAAATTGTATTACGTACAAAGATAATTATATTAAATTAAATATAAATAGAAAAATTATGAAAAGTGATTTTCTGAGCTCTTGTGATCAGGGGCACTTAGGAAAAATAAAAATTATTTTTGATAAAATACTTTATTTTTAAGTTATATAAAAAATTAAAAAAATTTAAAAATACAAAAAAATGGCTCAAAAAATTTCTAATCACTTCCAGATCACTTGGGACTTATTAGAATATTTTTTCTAGTTTTTCTATATACAAAATAAAATTTTTAAAAGGCTAAAATGTATTTTCCTTAATTTTTCCATTAAAATAATTATAATAAATAAATTAAAAATCATAAAAATATAAAATTTGTTTCTTTGAGTTCTCTGGACTCAAAGAGATTTAATAAGAATATAAAGATAATTTTTTTAATTAAAATACAAAC
>JXCR01147390.1:43394-58827 GCA_002079205.1 Phalaenopsis hybrid cultivar
AAATTGTGATAACAATTATAATAATTAAAATATAATTTGAAAAATTATGAAATTTTTTCTAAGTGTTCTTCTGACATAGGTGAACCTCTAATAATTCTCTCATGACAAAAAATCTTATTTTAATTAATTAGATAAATTAATATTGAAAAATCCTAATTTTGAATTAAAATACTTATATAAATTAAATAAAAATCTAAAAGACCACATCTTCTCCTCTAATATTTTAATTAACTCATGATTGAGTTTCCATGGAAATTTCAAGGTCACCTGAGTTTCATTTGATAAGTTATAAGATAGGGAGCCCCAAGTGTAAAATGTTAATCTTGGAATTTTAATACCTTAATCAAATTTTAGGATTAATCAAATGGTAAACGGGTAATATTGATTATAATAAACTTTTTTTATGATTGAAACATAATGGGTTAAAGGTTAGGAATCAATTTTTCATCCTTTTCATGATAAGGTTAAAATTATAATTTTGATAATTGTCATGATTTGGAAGACAATTCAATTAGGATGATCCTAAAGTGATGGACTTAAGTTATGAAGATAATAATTCACTTATTTAAAGCCCAATAATTGATGATTGGATACTAAGTAGATATTAATGAGAATTCAAAACCCATTTCATTCAATATTTTAAATTACTTTGAAAATTGAATTTAAAAGGGTCTAGTAGTGAGTTAGGTTTGATCTGTAAGAATGTTTTAATTGGGATTAGAAAAGATGGACTTAATTGATTAATATTTTCAAGCACTTTAGAACCTACTTTTACTTTGGGCATTAAAAGCTTTAATAACGTTGGACTTGCCCGTCGTGATACCCATTCATATAACTGTTAAATGAAATGTTAAGTGACTATCTAGTTTCTCTCATTTTTCAAATTATTAAAGTGTCAAGGTTTATTGAGTAATGGGAAATTTTAATTCAACCTTGGGATGATTAATAGAACAATATAATAAGTTCAAAATAAACACAAAATATTTCAAGGGATTTTAAAAGTTCAGGGTAGTGTCCCGAATATTTTAAGATCTCTTGGATATTTGGAAGGACAAAATGAATCTATTGTATTTTTGTTATAGAAAGTCGTCCACTAAGATCTCTCGGGATTCACTAAGTCATGGTTTAAGGGTTCATAAACTATACCTTCATCTACTCTGACAATTTATTTAAGTTTTCTGCAAAATTCTTTACTTGTTGCAAGTTTTAACGTTTCAGTGCGAATATCGAGAAGATGACATGCACGATTTTATAGTGTTATTTAATTTTTGTCATTTTACTTTATGCTATCTACTTTTGTTGCAAAATATTTTAAATGCTTGGTTGTGTACCTTACTTTATTTGTAAAATCAAAACTATTTTTAAAAAATAATCAACATTTTCAAAAATCTAAAACAATTTTTTTTAAAGGTAATCATAAAATTTTTGAAATGTCACTAAACTTAAAATGTCCTCTTGAATTTATGGGAGTCCCTCGGAGGAGGTAACTCACGGTTGCTAATGAGATATTCTCAATTTAAATTAGCCTAGCTACTCATTTAAGCTAAGTAAATTCAAAGGAAAATAATGATACCGGAACGAGGGAACCGTGGGATCCTAACTGGTGTCACTCTAATCAACTTTAACCCCTCCATAATGATTGAACTTTAAACTTGTCATTTAAATCTTTAAACCTTAGACTTTAGGACTGCAACTTCACTGAGGAGCCTGAAGCTAACTTTGTGGGTAGCCTTCTTCAACTGCATGAGGATATACAACAACACGTGGATCCACAATAACATATTTCTTTCCTTAGAATTGACCAACAAGCCATAAGATTTAAAGGTTATCCACCTATTGCGACATAAATCCTCAACTCATCTTTAGGCTTTTGTATAGCTTTGCTATACAAATTAAGCCCTAACTCGCCTTAGGCTCTGAGATTGTCGTTCGTTACGACCTAAACCCTCACATCTTCTAGGCTATTTGTCCGACTGTGTTATGCAAATGTAAGCCCTAATTAATAAAATCAGCAAGATGAAACATTTAAATAATCTTTCTCTCAAAATCAAAGCCAAGCTATAAAATAGCTTGGTAAGTCACCGAGGTTCTCCTCAGGATCCTTGACAACCTCTAGTTCTTCTTCCTTTGGATTCAAAAATAAAATATTCCAAATTTGAGCCATTCCCCTTTAACACTCCTTTGGTCCGATCTTTTAAAAAGTCATATCCTTTAAAATTCTTGGATATAATATTTTCTGATCTAATTTGAGAGTTTTCTTAAGTGACTTTGGTCATTTAAGATGTAATTGTCTATAAGGGCTTGCCTTTATATGAAGTTTTAAGAATCTAGGTAATATCTAATTGTTTGTATTAGATAGGGTAACTTTTCGATCAACATTAAAAATGGTTTTTTGCAGACTTAAATCAATGTCATAAATTTTTTAGTTTATTTAATCGAGCCTCACCAGTACGTAATGTGTCTACCCCTCGGGATAGATGCATTGTTTGCATTGTTAGGCTCATTTATTTAAACTATTGCTTATATGAGATTAGTTTGATCTTTTATTTTCAAAAAATTAGTGTTTTTTTTCTAATATAAATATATATATATATATATATATNTTCAACTTTCTTCCACCCCTACTGAGTCTGAAATCTGGGAGGCCCTTAGTACTATTGATAATTCTAAAGTTGCTGGTCCTGATGGATATACAGCTGCTTTTTATAAAAAAGCTTGGTCCATTATCAAGGCAGATGTGGTTAATGATGTCCAAAGCTTCTTCAGTGGTACCCCTCTCCCCAATTACTTTGCTTCCTCCAGCTATGTCCTCATCCCCAAAACTAATGTTTGCCTCAACTGGAATCAGTACAGACCTATTAGTCTGACTTCTGTATTCAGCAAACTCATTAGCAAAATTATTGTGGCAAGGTTACAACCCAATTTAAACCACCTAATTAAACCCAACCAGACTGCATTTATCAAGGACAGATCCATCTCTAAAATTGTTTTACTGGCACAGGAGTTACTACTGGGTATTGATCATCATTGTAGAGGAGGCAATCTCATTTACAAATTGGATTTGAGTAAAGCTTATGATATTATCCAATGGCCTTTTATTCTTGAAATTCTCAAAGCCAGAGGTTTCTCTTCAGAGTTTTGCACCCTCATTTCTAGATGGTTGCAATTCAATTCACACTCCATCTTGCTGAATGGAGCCTCCCATGGCTTCTTCTCTGCTACCAGAGGGGTCCAACAAGGAGATCCACTCTCCCCATCTATTTTCATCCTTGCTCTAGACTATCTTTCCAGAATGTTGAATCAAGCTCTTTCACAGAAATCTTATGCCAGATTTCACCATACATCTACTATGGAGGTCACACATCTGATGTATGCAGATGACATCATTATATTTTCCCAAGCCAACAAAAATGCTGTTAAGCTTCTACACAAATGTTTGAAGAACTTTCAAGATATCTCTGGTATGACCTTCAACACTTCTTAATGCCAAATCCTTTATAGAAAACTTACTAATCATGCAGCTAGACAATGGATTGGCAACTTTACTGGGTTTTCCACTGCTACCCTCCCTCTTCATTATCTTGGGGTGCGACTTATCAAAGGTAGAACCAAAAGGGTACAATTTGATGCTGTGCTTACTAAAATCAATGCCCAACTCAGCTGCTGGACAAACTCTTTCCTCTCAAATGGTGGAAGAATTACACTATTAAAAAGCATTCTCACATCTTTCCCTTCATACATCCTCCAAGTTACAAACATGAAGAAGTCTACCCAATTATTAATTGAAAGAAGCTTCAATAGATTCCTCTGGGTTGGACAAAGGAACCAATTACATTGGGCTAGCTAGCAAAAGACTACTAAGCCTACCATTGCTAGAGGCTTGGGTTTCAAAGGTTTAAATCACCTACAACAAATAAGTATGTGCAAACTTTGGCTCAATTTCAGAATGCAGAATTCCTTATGGGAAAAATTCATGATGGGGAAATACTGTAAGCACTCCCACCCTAATATGGTAGAAAGAAAGGTGGGGGACTCCCCCATTTGGATCAAACTTCTCCAAATCAGACAAAAGGCTGAAAACACTTTCCTGTGGGATCTTGGTCAAGGCAAAATTCATTTCTGGCTTTACCAGTGGTGCCCCCAAGATTTTCTCACACCCAGACCAGCAAATTTTGACCCTAACCTGCTGGTGTCTGATTACCAGAATGGAGACTCCTGGTTAGTGGAAAAATTGCTGACTTTGCTTGATCCAACAGCTACTGCCTGTATCACTAAAATCCCATTCAACAGAGAAAATCAAGACAACTTAGTGATTAATTCTAGTAAACTTCACATCATCTCCAAAGCTATCTATTCTAAATGGTACAGCTAGCAGGAAGTGCAATGGGGTAAAACTATTTGGAACAAATATCTCACTCCCTCTATGTCTTTTCTAATCTGGAGAACCTTCCACAAGCTTCTCCCTGTGGATGATATTCTCAAGCTTAAGGGACTAAGAGGACCTTCAAGATGCCATGTGTGTTGCAAAGCTGAAGAATCAATTTCTCATCTTTTCTTTCAATGTAGGTTCACACTGGTCAGAACTGACCCAAGAGTTGAAGATAAATCTCTTGAATCTGGACTGGGCTTCCCTCCATCATTGCTGGATTAATTGGGATAAAGTTAATCTGAGCATCATCCCATTTGTGGTCACTTGGTTCACTTGGATGGCCAGAAACAAAGCCAAATATGAGGACAGTACTCCAAATGCTCACCTCACTATGTTACATTGTAATGCTCACCTCACTATGTTACATTGTAAAACCTTCTTAACAAAGCTTATTAAACATAAGGGATTCCCTGAAATATTCTATAATACCAGCCCTTCTACACAAAAAAATAGTAAAGATTTCCAAAGTTTTTTGGATCAAACCCACCCACCCCTGGATCAAAGCCAAAATAGATGGGAGTTATAATGGGCAGGGTGCTGGATTTGGAGGTATCTTCAGGGACTATACTGACAGCTGCAAGTTGTATTTCTACAGCCCAATGCATGCCCAAGATACACTTGAAACTGAAACAGCTGCTCTTTTGTGGGCACTCTACATTGCTATTCAGATGGATTGGTGTTATATAATGATTGAAACTGATTGTTCCTTGCTTCCCTAGCTGGTTGAAGGATCCTTATCTCCTCCCTGACACATACTCCAAATGCTCAAATTCATCCAGGAACTTAAAAAACAGTGTCAACTTCAGCTCAACTTCAATTACAGAGAAGACAACAAACTTGCTAACTGGCTTGCAAGAATTGCAAGTCAATCAGATGCCACTTTAGTTTCCACTACTCCCTCCCCTTCTCTTTTCTTTTTATTAAAGGGTGACCTCTTAAAAGTCCCCTATCTAAGATATGTATCTTGTTCTTCTTCTGCAATATAATTTTCCCCCGTTATATATATATATATATATATATATGCTGGTTTCATGATATCCATTTCAATGACCAACAATTTCCAATTTGGTGACTCCGCTGGGGAGTAGTTTCTCTCTCCTTTATGATCAAGGAGTCTTGGCTTCATTCATCGATAATGTGTCCATGCCCCTGGCTTCATTCATCGATAATGTGTCAATGTCCCTCATAGATCAGGTTACTCTTCTTCCGTTGACATACTTCACCCATTTCTTTCTTGGGTAAGTACTGTCAACTCTTTTGGATTCCAGGATCGTCTGTTTAATCACCTTTAAATAGAGAGGTTCAGGAGTTCTTTAAGACTTTATCCTTTTGTGTGGGGTCAGACCCCCAATAGATGTATTGGTGGACTAGTTCTGCCCAGTCAATGTGCGTTGTGAAGTTGATCTTGCATTGGGTCCTAAACTTTGCATTTTCTTTGTATCCTTCAGATTTGTTTTGCTTTGCCACAAATCAAGCCAAGTGGTTTCATTTCTTCACACTCATTTAGTTTGTTAATTGAAACTATTTAATTTTATAATCACAAATAAATACTAAATTTAAAAAGTAAAATAATAAAGGATATGCCCAATTTATAGGACAAGTGTGTTAACTTGTAGACTTCCGTTGAAATTGCAAGGCACAGAGCTTCACTGACTTTCAGAAATTCTTCAATGACAGGGACAATGTCTTTGGCAAAATTGATCTTTTCTTTTACCTCCAGAATGGAGTTCGCTGTCAAAAGGGATGAGTTGCCTGACCTAATAGTTATTAAATTTGGATAAGGGTTCGATGATATTGGAGTCAAGTTCGAGAAGGTGGCCGTCACAGTGATGAAATTTAAAATGAATAAGTCCATGGAGCCTATTGTAGAGATCAACTTGAAATTTGCTAAGGAATTCTCCCCTCTAAAGGTGTTAGTTGAAAAGAAACCTACTATTGTTGTAAAGTTTGTCGTTAGGAGTGTTGGGACTCCTCCGAGGACTATTTCTGCTCCTACTAATGGATTCACCATCACCAAGCCAACTGTTTAGCTAAATAAAGGAAAAGAGATTCTACATGAGGAAGAGTCAGTCTACGATTATACCCCACCATTTTTTTGAATTCAAAATTGGGACCAATTCAAAGCCCGTGCAACTGATGAAGGCACAGGAAAAGAGGTGTAGCCAGGAAATTGTGAAAGCTAAAAGGCCTCAATAGTCCCGCCAACACCCGCAGTAGTTGTCCCAACATTGTCAGCCTCAACTATAGTAGCAGACACAAAAGTATGACCACTCTAGCCAACAGTCATACTAGAGAGGACCGTACAGGGCAGATGGTAGATTAGGTCTAACTTTTTCAAATTGAATGAAAAGAGTGTATTATTTCAAAGATGAAGTCATGTCAAAGATATTTCATGACTTGCTAACGAAATAAGGATTTAGACTACCTAAACCAAAAAAGCCAAATGAGGTCGGCCAAGAGGACCATCCCCAATACTGCCTATACCATCGGTTGCTCAGCAACACCATAGAAAACTGCTTTAACTTTAAGGATTGACTTGAGAAGAATTTCAAAAGTGGAAATGTAATGATCCTGAAATAGTATTTTAAAAACTTGAAAAAGGTTCCGTAAAAATGATTTCAGTTGATTCGACTAACTTCTACACAACTACACTGGTGCTCGACAAAAGAAATGACACTCTTCATAAATCTCCAACTGACCTAAAAGTAATCAAAGGAAAATCAATCAAGGCTAAGCTGGAGGGACTCCAAGCCAATATTGCATGGTTGTCTAAAGAACAAAGAAAAGGTATGACTGATGAAAATTAAGATGTATGAGATTTCTTGAATGAGGGATTAACCGCAATCAATGTCATCGAGACCCAGACCAAGTTATCTGCACATGACGCTCCATCTTCTGGCGAGGAGAATGCCGCGAATGAGAGGCAAGGGACCATACAATGAAGGGACGAACAAATCAATCACCTCGAAAGGAAAATTGAAGAAATGGCGAGTGCCATGATTGCAATGCAAAGACAATCACAATCACCACAGATGGTACCTCTAGAAACAAACCATCCAAAAATCTCTCATATTGCAGATGAAAGAAAAGAGTTCACCTACGATAAACAACCGAAGAAGGATTCAATTTAGGGTCTGATACATGAAAATGAAATTAAAAAGATGGTCGAACAATAGGTGAGAGATGCCCTGGATCAATCAAAAGAAGGGGAATCAACTTTAAAGGGTAGACCCTACCTAGAAAAGCATGAGGCCATCCAATATCCTAAGGGTTTCTTACCAACTTTGTTAAAAAAATTTGATGGAATCGGAAACCCTTGTCAGCATGTTGCACATTTCCGAGCAAGCTGCTGCAATGTGGGGGGTAACGAAACACTATTATTCCATTAATTTGTATGTAGCCTTATTGGAGTCACATTTGATTGGTATGTAGAGCTACCAAATGGTTCATTGAAGACATTCATAGAAATGGAAGACCATTTTGTCAGTTAGTTTGCCAGAGTTCAACACCTCATCACCATTGGTGTTCTTTTGGTAGAGATTCAGAAGCCACATGAAACCTTGGTGGACTACATTCTACGATGGAGAATTCTCAGTATGAAATGTGAATCATAGTTGCAAGAGTAGCAAGCAATTGAGATTCTTCTAAAGAGCATCCACGGTCTAGTGGGTTTCTTTCATAATAGTTTTACAATCCGAACGTTTAAGAAGTTTCTCAACAAAGTCAGGAATCTTTAAGGGGAAGCTAAGCAATCTGGTTTTCTGAAAAAGACTGAAGAGCCAGAACCAATGGAGGTATTTGAGAAGAAATTTGGTACATATGTTGTGGTTGGCAGGGGAAAGCGATAATTACAAATACAAACTGAACAACATCAGCAGACTTCCAAAATCCTCGTTAGAATATTCAACAATCATCTCAGCAGAGACCTTACCAGACATACGAAAGACGAGCTCCAACCATGAATGCTTGATCAAACAGGATATACTCCTTTAAAGATGAAGAAAAAAAAAAGATGTTTGACAATCTGATCAAGAGTCTTGAATCCAGGTTGCCCAAGTAGAAGAACCCTGGCAAGGTCAACAAGAAAGGACATCCGAGACATTACCCGTACCACAAGTTCATTGTACACACCATAGAGAGTGCTGCAATTTCAAGGACTTTCTCGAGGAGAATTTCAAGAATGGGGACATAATGATCCTGGAATAATATTTGAAAAGAACCTGAAATAGGTTCTATCAATGTGACTTCAGTCAATCTATTTGTTCGAACTGACCCCTACGCAACTGACAATGAGTAAAATGCATCTTGGCTACTATTGTACTACTATTATTATTTAAAAGGGATATTAGTAGGATCCGTGTTAATCTGCCCCATCCCTCCCACCACAATGAAGAAAAAAAATTGTAGTTGTTCAGGATTCTTTAGTGTTCTGTTTTTGTGAAAAGAGAAACCAACTGACTCAGAGGCTTAAACCCCAATAGAATGACAGTTAAGCAGGGGGTGATACAAGATGAAGTTTTAATATTATGATGACTTTAGGGGAGAATGAAATTAATGCCCTAATAACTGAGTCATCCACTTTAAAGAATTTAGACTGGGACCTAAGCTGATTTCAAAATAAAATAGTATGGTTGAAATATGATTAATTGACTTGGAATATCACAAGCCTTTTAATTTCCTGCCACATAACTGGGTGCTGACTTTCGAACGAGTTATAATATCCCATAATTTGTCTTACAAAATATTTAAGAATTATTAGTCAAGGGAGTTTGGAAATTCAAAATCCTTAAAAGAAATATGTTCCATTAGATATAATAATTCTAAAAAAAAGAGTAAAGGGAGCAAAAAAAAAATTGTCTGAAAAGTTTGATCCAAAAATAAAAGAAAAAGAAGAGTCTCCTTTGGATAGGCCTTGTCCTACTCCTATTCAGCAATTTCAATACTTTTTGAGTTGGATGTGAGTCCTTGTGCATTCCATCTCAATCTGATCACTTCACATATTTTTGTTGTTCAAAATAAAAAATATAATTAAAATATCTAAATTAAAATTGAGTCTTTGCCGCGACTTTTAGTTTTTTTATGGTTATTTCCGGAATCCCCTTCCTTTTTCCCCAGCGGGAGTCTCTGCTTACTCCCCAACTAAAATATTATGCTCTTTTTCTGTTCTGTTCTGAGTGTGCTGGCTCAGATTGTCATATTGGTTTTGTTGATCTCTTTAGTTAACCCCAATATGTGCGGCGTGCCGGCCCGACACACTGCACCTATTGGGGGTCCATTTGTTGACCTCATTTTTGGTTGAGGTCTAGTCTTTCCTTCTTAGTAGCCTAGGCTAGCCATAGGACTTTCTTATTAACAATTCCTAGAGGACTAGTAAAGGAACCCTCACCATTAGGAACTATAAACTCTTCTTTGCTCAATTTGAAGTTCCACATATTGGTCCTAACATCTAACATTTAGTAGGTGGGGTGAGTGTGGGGGAGCTCAAAGGGAGTACCCATAGGACTATTTGGCCTTAAGGTAGACCCTAGGTGGTGTGGCCTTGGTTATTTTTACACACACACTCTTGATACCTCCCACTTACACTCACAGTCTCAGGCTTTAGCCAAATATGCTTAGTTGGTCCTTTAACGTTTTGGAAAACTCATGTAGATGGTCCCCTAGGCCACTAGCCTTAGGCTAGGGTTTAGCTAAGACCAGTACATGAAGGATCTAAAGTAGGGAATTATATTGGTCCATGGCTCAAGTAGGGTGGTTGTGTGGTTGGCAATCCCAATCCTACCAAAATACCTAATTTAGCCTTCTACCCCCAAAATCTACCAATTTTTTCAAACTTCCCTTCAAACCCAAAAATTGACCAAAATTACCCAAAATAATCAAATTTTTCCTAGAATCATTTCAAACCACTTGAAACCACCCAAATTGCCCAAAACACCCCAAAATTTTTAGAATTACCAAAATACCTCTGATTTTGCCAAAATTAAAAAAATACCCTTCATGACCCAAACTATCCCAAAACCTTTAAAATCATTTTAAATGTCCCCAAAACCAATTTGGACCACTCCATTGAGCCAACTTTGACCAATTTGACCTATTTTGACCAAAAGCCCCAAATTACCCTTAAATTCCCAATTTCCTTAATTCACCCCCAATGTCCACTAATTTGATCCCAAATTTCCCCAATTTTAATTCTAAACTCAAATTCATCATGACTGAAATTGATTGAAACCAAATCCAAGTTCAATTGGACCCAATTCAAACCTAAATCCTAAGCCCAATTCAAAATTCCCAATTTGACCCTAAGCCAAAATTTCACCAGATTGATCCCCCAAACCTATCAAATTGCCCTAATTTTAAATCCTAAACTCTTTACAACACTCCCTCACATAAAATTGAACCCTCAATTGGCCTTGGTCAAGCCCCAATTTTATTCAAATTCAGTTTAGACCAAAACCCCAAATTTTGCCTCAAACTCCAAATTCCACCAAATTGAACTTCATAACCCCAAAATTTCCTCTCAATTGATATTAAAAACTCTTCATGGCAATAAATTAAACCAATTTGAATCATCAATTGGGTCTGACCAATGCCCTACCCCAATCCAAACCTAAGGATAACCCATATGCACCAAAATTGGCCATGAGCCAAAATCCTTCAAATTAAGCTTCCAAATCAATTCAAAACTACTCCAAACCTTTTCTAAAATATTTATGACAATCATCCAAGTCATTTTGGTCAATCATTTAGACTCAAAATTTTCCATGCACCAAAGTTAACCAAGCCATACCAAATCGATCAAACCAAAGCCACCACATCCACTATTTGGACCCACCTAGCCCACCCTATTTGAGCCATGACAAATGGTCCCTTGATTTAGGGAAATGTTTGTGTTAATCCAAGATAACTTTGCCATCAGCCTTTACCATTCTGAGTTAATCATCATTAAACCTCTCCTGGCTCCCCTGACTCATCTGGCCACTGATACACACAAAATATATGCATTTTAGACCTATATTTTATACTCATTTTTTATGTATTGCACTTTAATGGAAGGTATTTTTTATGTTTTTTTGGAGTTATTAATTTTTAGGACTTGGAGAAAAAAGGATGGAATTTGGAGTCAAAATAGAGATTTTGAAAAATTGTTCACGCCGACGGTGCCAGGCTAGGCGCCGACGATGTCATTTGACAGAGACTTAGATTTAATTAAATAGCCTCTATTGCCGACGACACTAGAATGGGCACCGATGATGCCAGTGTCGGTGCAGGCCTTGTTTCTAGAAGATTCAACAAATTTGGATGCTTTTTGAAGAGTTTTTGGATGCATCTATTGTAGAATCGACCCTAGGCTCTATTTAGAGCCAAAATTGATCAGAAAAGACACCCTTTTTTGCTCTTTTGCCCCTTTTCACACCTCTTCACACTCCTCCTTGCCACTTTACATCATTCCACACCATTTCACACCAACTTACATCATTCCACACCATTAGTGATCGATCAATAACCTATCCTAAATGAGTTATAGAAGATGTATTAGTAAAAGTGGATAAATTTATCTTTCCTGTAGACTTTATAGTATTAGATATGGAGGAATTATTATTTTGGAGAGACCATTTCTTGCAACAGGGAGAGCTGTGAAAGATATGATGAGAGTTAATGATTAGGAAGTAACATTTAATATTGCAAAAGCTATGAAATATCATGCAATTAAAAATGATAATGAATTTTTTAGGATAGAAATTACTGATTATCTGAGCAGTTTAAGAAAAAATTTGAAGAAAAATTAAGGTAATAAGAATTTAGTGAGAATGAGGATGAAATAAAAGAGGAAAATTTAAATTATATTCAGGACAAATTTAAAACTTTAAATTTGTTGGAAAATGATAATAAAAATCTTATTCCTTCAAGTATTAAACTACCTAAACTTGAACTAAAAGTATTACCTACCCATTTAAAATATGTGTTTTTTAGGTTATTCATCTACATTGCCTATTATTGTACCTTCTGAGTTAATTGAAATTTAAGAACAACAATTAATAGAAATTTTGAAAAGATATAAAAAGGCTTTTAGATGGACTTTAACAAATATTAAAGGAATTAGTCCTTCAATTTGTATGCACAGAATTCTATTAGATGAATAATATGAATGTTAAGCTGATCCTCAAAGGAGATTAAACCCAATAATGAAAGAAGTTGTTAAAAAAGAAATCTTAAAATGGTTAGATGTTGAAATTATATATCCTATTTCAGACAAGGCTTGGGTAAGCCCAATTCACTGTGTTCCAAAGAAAGGAGGAGTGAATGTTGAAGTAAATGAGAAAAATGAGTTAATTCCAATAAGACAAGTTACTGGTTGGCGAATTTGTATAGACAATAGAAAATTAAACATGGTCACCAAAAAAGATCACTTTCCTTTACCCTTTTTAGACCAAATGTTGGATAGATTGGCTGGAAATAAATATTACTGATTTTTTGATGGATATACCAATTATCATCAAATTTCAATTGCTCCTAAGGATCAAGACAAGACAACATTTACAAGACCTTATGGAACAATTGCTTTTCGTAGAATGTCATTTGGACTTTGTAATGCACCTGCGACATTTCAAAAATTTATGATGTCAATTTTTAGTAATTTGATTAAATATGGAGTGGAAGTATTTATAGATGATTTCTCTGTATTCGGGACTTCATTTGAATTAAGTTTAAATAATTTAGAAAAAGTTCAGGAATTATGTGAAAAAACCAACCTAGTACTAAATTGGAAAAAAATGTCAATTTATGATTGCAGGAGGAATTGTGCTTGGGCATAAAATTTATGAAAATGGTATGGAAGTAGATCCTGTAAAAGTTCAAGTTATTGAAAAATTACCACCTCCTACTATAATGAGAGAGGTAAGAAGTTTTTTCAGGACATGCTGGTTTCTACAGGCGTTACATAAAAAAATTTTCAAAAATATCTAAGACATTTTGCCAACTTTAACAAAAAGATGCAAAATTTGATTTAATGAGGAATGCATAAAAGAATTTGAATTATTGAAAGAAAAATTAATCACTACACCTATAATAGTGTCACATTATTGGGAGAAACCTTCTAAAATAATGTGCAATGCTAGTGATTATTCTATTGGAGCTGTTTTAAGACAAAGACACAATAAATTTTTTAAAGTAATATATTATGCTAGCAAAACTCTAAATGATGCTCAAATTAATCACACTACTACTGAAAGAGAGTTAATAGCTATTGTCTATGCCTTTGATAAATTTAGACATTACTTGATTGGAACCAAAAGTATAGTGCATACAGATCATTCTGCTATCAAATACTTAATGAAAAAGAAGGATGCTAAACCAAGATTGATTAGATTGATACTTCTATTGCAAGAGTTTGATTTTATTGTAGTGGATAAAAAGGGAAATGGTAATCAGATAGTTGATTATTTGTCTAGACTAGAAAAAGAAATATTAACTAATTTTGCAAATGAAATTTTAGAAAATTTCCCTGGATGAACAATTATGTAATATTGATGAAATTAATACACCATGGTATAGTGATATAGTCAATTATATTGTAAGTGATATTTTATCACCTGATATTAAGAATCAACAATTAAAGAAATTTATATATGATTCAAAATTCTATTTTTGGGATGACCCATATTTATATAAATAATGAAAAGTTTTAATTATTATAAGGTGTGTGCCTTATGTAGAAACTCAATAAATAATTGAAAGATGTCATGATTCTGAATTTGGAGGACATTTTGGAAAAAATAGAACTGCTTATAAAATTTTGCAAGCTGGATTTTATTGGCCACTCTTTTTAGAGATGTTGATGAATATATTAAAACATGCGATCGATGTCAGCAAGTAGAAAAAATTTCTAGAAGAAATGCTCTAAATTACATAGTGGAAGTTGGAATTTTTGATGTGTGGGGATTAGATTTTATGGGACAATTTATGCCTTCATTTGAAAACTTATATATATTACTTGTTGTTGATTATATGTCCAAATGGATCTATTATTGTACCTAGATGTGATGCTCAGAGTGTTTCTAAATTTTTAATTAAAAATATTTTTAGTTGGTGTACCTAAATGTGATGCTCGAAGTGTTTCTAAATTTTCTAATAAAAATATTTTTACATGATATGGAATGCGGAGAGTAATTATTACTGATGGAGGATCACATTTTAGGAATAAGAAAATAAAAAATTAATTAAAAAATATGATATTATAGATAGATTTTTTACTGCTTATCATCCTCAAGCCAACGGTCTAGCAAAAATATCAAATCGTGAAATAAAATGAATTTTAGAAAAAGCTGTAAATCCTTATAAATTGGATTGGTATGCTAGATTAGATATTGTAATATGGGCATACAGAACTGCTTATAAGACTCCTATTAGAATGTCCCCATATCGACTTATTTTTAGAAAAAAACATGCCACTTACCAGTAGAATTGGAGCATAAAGCATTTTGGGCTGTTAGGGAATTTAATTTTAATCTAAAAGCTGTTTGTGTGAAAAGATTACTGCAACTCAAGGAACTTGAGGAGATTAGAAATGAAGCATAATGCAAAATTTTATAAAGAGAAAATGAAAATATGGCATGATCGGAAGATTATTAAGAAGAAGTTTGAACCTAAATAAGAAGTTTTATTATATAATACAAGATTGAGATTATTTCAAGGAAAACTGAATTCTAGATGGCTAGGACCATTTAAGGTAATTAATGTCTATCATTATGGAATTGTTGTTATTAAAGATCCTAAAACTAGAAAGATATTTAAAGTTAATGGGCATCGATTGAAACATTATTATGAAGGTCACATACCACAATTTAGAGAAGTTTTAATGTTAAGTCATCCTGATTAAATAATGGCACGTTGGGTTGAAGACGTTAAACTAAGCATTTTGTGGGAGGCAACCCATATATAAATAAATAAATAAATAAATATATATATATATATATCTATATATATATATGTATATATATATATATATAT
>JXCR01147390.1:59077-78650 GCA_002079205.1 Phalaenopsis hybrid cultivar
ATATATATATTAGAAAATAAAAATATTTTTGAGTCCTACGCAATTTTATATATATTAAATTAAGAAAAATATTGGTATTGGAGAAAAATTTGGAATCGAATTGAACAAAAATGTAAAAGACGTGATTTTGGCCTCTAGGGTCGGCGCCCTCTAAATGGTCCATGGCGCCGAAATGGCCATCAGGAGCGCAGACGACATCCCGAGCAGTTTTGCACGTGTAGAGCAAATTCGACGGACTTTGATGGGATTTCGCTCCTAAATAACCACCAAGAGGTGTTATTAAAGTCTTAAAAACTGCGTTGGACGTCCAAAAACTTCCTAATTTCAAATTCTATGGCTTCCAATTCCAAAAATACTTCAAGGCATGGAGTTTTTAATAGAAGAAAGTTTATGATTTTTGACGCACAGAGATTATACGACAAAGTTATCATGAAGAAGAGAATTATCAAGGAGAGGGGCTTTGTCAATCATGGATTAAGTAATCCAAGTTCACAAATTAAGAAAATCATTGTGCAAAGAAATTGGGAAGTTCTGTGCTACACTACCGCTGTAGTTGTTGTACCGGTAGTAAAGGAATTCTATGCTAACTTACATGGAATTACCTAAGGTGTCATTTTCATTCGAGGTAAGGCTGTACCATTTACTCCGGTGAAAATTAATGATTTGTATATGATAGAAAATATTCCAATATGTCATTATACAAAATTTATCCCAACAGGAGATATGATGCAAGATGTATATAATTTTCGGATGGATGAAAATGACAATTGGGAAATCAGAGATGAGGGATACATTAGTTTCTCTGCTTCACTACTTAATATGATATCAAAACAATGTCATTTCTTCATATCTACAAAATTACTCTTTACCATGAAGATTAGTAGAGTTACAAGAGAAGGTGTCATTTTAAACTATTGCATTCAAATGGAAAAACCCATTGATGTGAGGTCAATTATTTTCAAATCTGTTGTGAGTATTATTATGAATGGGCCAATATATGGACTAGGGCATCCTTCTACAATTTTCATTCTTTGCAGTTAATCTCATGTTCCATATGAAAGTTAGGAGAAAGTTTTATTGCCTTGGAAGCCCATGATTCCTATTGATGAAAATTATATTGGAAATGGAAATGAAGCATTATATATTATTTTATATCATTTATCACATGCTTCAACACCATTGATGTCACAAACAATTAGAAGTTCAATAGATTTGGAGAAGAAAATGAACAAAATAGAAAGAGAACTTCAGAGTATTACGAATGCAATATGAAATCTTAACTACCTTTTTGATCAACTAGATTGGAGAATGAAGGAGAACTTTGATCATACTGGAATAATTGAAGCAAGATTGGTGTAGATATTCAAGAAAAATGGATGGATCGATAAAAAATTGACTGATCAATTCCCGTACCAACCCTTCTACAATTTGTATGTCCATTACTAGTCTATGGGAGATATTAGAGGAGGAGAAAGTACTGAAGATGAGGCATAATAATTAAAGAAGTTGGACTCTACTATTTTAAAATACTTATGTTTTTAATGTAATTATGCGGATTTGATTTACTTTACTTTGCTTTAGGACTCTATTGACTTTAATTGTGTATATAGTTTTGAGTTAGCATTCTAGTGTTGTGGCTTGATTTCGACACTAAATTATAATTTAGTTTGCTTTAAGGTTGTGGAAGTGTGATTAGAAAAATGTATTTGTAAAAAGTGTATTTTCATATATAAAAGTTAGTTTGGTGTTGTTTGTGAAAATACTTGTTTGTGAATTATTTTAAGATGAAATTTAGTGTTCGAAAAGACTAAATAGACTTTGGAGTAAATTGAAAGAAAATTGAAATTTTAAAAAAATAGAAAAATGGATTTTTGGCCACAAGCACTGACGGCGCTGGCATGGGCGCCGACAGCGCCCTTGACCCGAAACTACCCAACATCTTAAAAATTTGCGATTTGCACAATAAAACACCATTTTTACCCTTTGAGTCACCTTCAACCTCCAACTTTTGCACCTAGGGCTTGCTATTGCTGGGATTTAAGGCAATTTTATGGCAAACAAAGTTCAAATTTCATCTTCTCTAGGTAAGAGCTACACTTTGAACTCAAAATTTTTGACTTTCACCATGGATTTATCTTACATTGCCGAGATCTAAAATTTTGAAATTTTGTGGAAGATTTTGAGAAAATCCTTTGATAAAGAACTCTGACTTAGTAGATTTAAGTTCAAAACGGTCCACATTGTGATTTTTTGAATTTTTGGGAATTTATTTGGATTTTATCAAATTTTCTTAGATTTACCATGGCACCAAGAATGAGCAGAGGAAAGAAAAAGGTGGATTTTGATGATCAAAAGTTTGTCAATTATAAGGCCAACATTTGCTTCAAAAGTTTACTTACAACTAAAAAAGTAATTCCAGATTGAGGATTAAAAAATTCGAGTGGAGAAGTTGAAAGATTGATCAATGCTCGACAATGGGAGAATTTTTGCTACTTTACTGCCGAGGCTATTATTGGTGTAGTTATGGAGGTCTATGCCAATTTTAAAGAAACTTCTGAAAACTTTGTGTTGGTCGTGGGAAAATGGTGGAGTTTACTCCAAGGAAAATCAATGAATTTTATTAATTAGAAGATGTGTATAGCTGCCAATACAAATTGTTTTCTGCTATAAAAGAGGCCTGGGATGAAGTTATTTCTTTTCTTACTGATGGAAGAGGAACTTGGAAAGTGAAGAATGATGTTAAGGTAAACTTTCCTCTTTCTATGTTAAATGCAGTATCTAAGGCCTGACACTACTTTATTTCTGGTAGAATGATACCAACAAATCATCATAGTGAAGTTATAAAGAATAGAGCCATCTTGAACTTCTGTATCCAACAGGTGATGAGGATAGATGTAGGCTCTATCATTTACAGAAACACTTGATCTATTGCTTTTGGAGAGACTACTGGTGGTTTAGCTCACCCTACCCTGATCTTCACACTATGTGAACAGGCAGGAGTTGATTATAGAGTGGATGAGGAGAGGATTGAACCTCTAAAACATATTAGTCCTGCAAATATAAAGACTTTTGAATCCCATGTTGGATGGAGATCTGGAAGTAGGACCAGAGATATTCCTTCTACTTCAGGCACTACTTCTAATACCTCTACTAACCAAGAACTTATGGAGCAGATGATGATCCAACAGGGAGATATCTTGAGAATGGGAAATATAATAGAAAATATGGAGGCCAAGAATGCACACAATGATGATTTGATACTTTAAAAGTTTGAATATGATGTTGGTTATGATAATGCAATGGTCAGATACATGAGGGGTGATCACTCAGTTTAGTTTCCTACTCACCCTGTTTTTACCCCAAATCAGTAGCAGAATTTGGATGTGGAAGAAGAAGAATAAGAAGACAATGATTTGTGATGTGTTAGTTAGATTTTTGCTTAGTTTATGTTTAATTGTACTTTATTGTTGAGACTATTTATTTGTGGATTGTCACACTTTATTTTAATTGTTATGTTGTGTTGTGAACAATAGATTTGTGAAACTGCTGGAGTTATTAGTTTTTAGTACTTTGTTGGATGTATTTGTAGTTAACTCTTTCTCAGCAAATTTTTATTTGTATTATGTGCTATTTAATGTTTTAAGTCATGTAGTTTTTCATATTAGCACATCCAATAATTCAGAGTTAAGTTTCAAATCAGAACTTTAATAGTATGTCTTTTATTTATGTATTAACTGTTTTCTTTCACCCTTTATTTTTCAGTTATTCATGAAAAACTTTTAAAAATTTAAGTTTGGGGGGGGGGGGAAGAAAAATTCCTTTTTAAAGAAAAGAGACTTAATTTTATTTGTCTTCAATTGGTTATATTTTCAAAATATTTTAAAATTTAACATGACCTATGGTATTAGGGTAACTTTAGATAAATATATTTATGTTTCTAAATATATGGTAAACTTAAGTAAAAAAATATAAATAATAAAGGTTAATTTTAAAGATTAAGATATTTGGTATGATAGAATAAGACAACATTTTTCTATTTATAGTAAAGGAATTTGTATTTTTGAAATATTAAAAATCTTAGAAATTCATGTAAGAAGAAAAGAATCAAATTTTATGAAGAATTTTGAAAGCTAATATAAATTTATAAAGTGAAGGAATGTGAAAAGTTTTTAAATTTAAGTAGAGGATTGTGAAGTTCAAAATCATTAAAGGCTATCCAGATATAGTAATCCTCATCAAAAAAATAAAATAAAAGAAAAGAAAAGAAAAGAAAAAAAGATTGAAAATGATCCTGAAAAGGAAAAGAAAAAGAAAAGAAAATAAAAGAGAAAGATGTGAGGAGAAGCTTGGGGAGATGCCTAATTAAAAATTGGCTTCACTTGAATCAACTTAAAGAAGAAGGCTTGGCTAAATTTTCTAAACTTATATTTCAGTATTAGCATATTTACTAGTAAAGTTTCATGAAGTTCTTGAGTATTCTAAGTGGCTTTAATATGAATAATTTGTAATTTTCCTTGAAAAGAATAGAGAATCAAAAATCTTAGACTTAATTGCTAGATATTCTCATACCTTTAGTATTAACTGGAGTTATTTTAAATTTTTATTAAGTTATGCTATCGTATTTAGTGAACTTAAATATACAAATCTAGAAGCTAAAATCTTTGCCATGAGTCATATTTTTATGTAGTAAAACAGTTACTTGAAGAAAAGTAACATTTAAGTTTGGAGGATTTTGATACACCAAAAATATATGCATTTTTAGAACCATATTTTGTACTCATTTTTGATGATATTGCACTTTAATGGAAGATATTTTCTATGTTTTATTACAGGTTGTTATGTTTTAGAACTTGGAGTAAAAAGAAAGCAAAAAGGATGAAATTTGGAGTTAAAATGGAGATTTTGAAAAATTGTTCAGCGTCGACAGCACCAGACTGGGAGCCAACAGCGTCGTTTGACAGAAACTCGAATTTAATGAAATGGAATCAGGCACCGGAATGGGCGTCGACAGCACCAGTGTCGATGCAGGCCCTATTTCTAGATGATTTGACAAATTTGGACGCTTTTTGAAGAGTTTTTGGATGCACCTATTGGAGAACCGACCCTAGGCTCTATTTAGATCCAAAATTGATCAGAAAAGACGCCCTTTTTTGCCCCTTCGCCCTTTTTTCGCACCTCTTCATGCTTCTCCTTGCCATTTTACATCATTCCACACCATTAGTGATTTATTTTCTTTATAGTTTTGAGTTTGTGTAGTAAATTTAAGTGTGAATTCTTCTTAAGAAGTGTTGGAGAGGGAGAGAAGTGAGAGATTTCTTCTTCCTAAATTTCCTAAGAGAGGCTACAAAGGATTTGCTTTAAGAAAGAGTTTTAAATAAGTGTTTTTTGTTTATTATTATTGTATGAACTTCCTTTTATATATGAAATTTATGTTCTGTTGTATCTTTCTCATGAAGTCTGAGTAGTTTCCTTTATCTTTCTTCCTGCTCTGAGATATGGTGAAATGAAGAGATAATTTTAATGTGTCAATGTTAAAATATAAAATAAATTGTGATGATTTTTCAACTCTGTTCTTAATTTACTTTTCAATCTGGCCAATTGAATTGTTAAAATATGTTGTGAAACATATGATCCGAGAAATGAAGTTTTCAATCTGGTCAATTGAATTGTTAAAATATGTTGTGAAACATATGATCCGGGAAATGGAGTATGGTTTTTAATCTGACCAATTGATTTGTTAAAATATGTTGTGAAACATATGATCCGGGAAATGGAGTATGAGGTTTAACAACAAAGTGAGAATCACATTTAAGTCCATGAAGGAATATTTCGTTCATGGAATTAAGTGCAAATAAACAATCACATTTAAGTTCATGAAGCAGTATTTCATTCATGGAATTAAGTTCAAATAAATAGAGAAATATACTTGGGTGTAGAATTGGAGGTTTTTAGGGTGACAGACTAAAAATCCTCAATTCGATCTTAGTGTTTAAAAACTAAAGCGAGAGTTAGCCTTCAGGGGAAGGAAAGTGGGAGCTCTGGAGTGGGAGCCAATATCCTCCTAGCCTAGCCACAGTTTTAGGGACTAAACCTAAGATTAGTCAATGATTTTCTATAACATTGAATCAGGGTAGAGAATTAAAATTGCTCCTATTTGGCATAATGAAAATTTAAACCAATTATTTTATCTCATTTCACCAAAAACTCATTATAGTGGGAAGGATGCTTTTTCATATAAGAAAACTTCATTACATAAACATAGTTTAGAAGCTACTGTTTTAAACTTTGCATTTACATTTTTCTAATTGTTATTAATTTAGTTTTGATAGTATTTAAAACATTCAAAATTAGTGACAGTAATTTTGTTTTATTTCTATGAATTTCCTAGTTAATTTAGCATTTCAAATTTAAACCTTCCTCGCGGGATCGATATTTGGGACTTAAATAAGAAGTCTTATATTACTTGATAACGATACATATACTTGCATAGAATTCAAACATTAAGTGCTTAACATTATTATTCATAAAATAAATCATCAAATTTTTGGCACTGTTGTAAAGCAGAGTCAATTTTATAAATTTTACACAACTATATTTTTTTAGGATCAGCCACCACCCATGGCTCTATCGTACAACTTAGTGACCGGAAAACTCAAAAACTGAGAGCCACCTTGTTTTGAATCAAGCTCATTTTCACCCATCCAAGCTGGCTCATCCCATTTGTTCTTTGACACTCTTTAGCCCTCCACATAAGCTGCTAATTGAACAAAAATGGAAGCCTAACTAGCCACCCTAAACACCTTTTTTTAAACTCCCTCTCCTACAATCAAGCAAGGAGATTATCCAATTCCTTGGGGTAACTCTGCCAACTTGTTTCTAGAGACTCTCCAAGCCTTTCTAAGTTCAATCTAGCTATTTCCCAGCCCTTGTCCTCACTGTGTGAGCTCAAGTTCATAGCTAAAAAATAGGGCATTTCTTTTCATTCCAAAGAACTACACAAAGCTCCAAATTAATCCTTCCAAAAGCTTCCTCAAACCAAAATAGGAAGTTTCTCATCAAAATACCCCTCTGATAAACCTTCTAACCCACTCATAAACTAAGGCCGCACCACCCTTTGATCAAAATCCTACTTGAACCATTCACTAAAAGAAAAAAAGCACATTCAAGAGGTTCGTTGGACTCCACTTAAGCTTCCACAAGCAACTCTTTTAGGCCTCCCCTCCAAGACTCAGGTACAACACTTAAACTTTAATTTTTGGCTTAGTTTAGGCTTTTCAGAAGCAAAATTGTATTTCATAGCATTGTAACCATATGGATGTGTTCTTCTCAAGTACGTGAATGTGTAGGAACAAACCACACTTGATTTGGTTGAGTATCGAGTGAGATCTTAAGTCTAGAAGTTGAACAATTCTTGAGTTAAGTTAATCAGGAACGATGAATGGATATCATCCATCTGCGTGTGTATTGACCCAATGATTATGAAAGCGTTGGATGAGCGGATGGAATGATAACAGTGGGATGCGTGGCACTGAGGTGGCTGGCAATGCCGAATCAGAGAGCACCACGTGGAAAGCTTGACGCGTACGAGGATTGCACGGCCGCTGATTCAGATAAGTAGAAAATTAGGTTTTAAATGATTTAATTTATTGTCAGAACTTCAAAAATTCATAACTTTGTATAGAAAAATCACAAAAATAAAATAAAAAAACTCACTTGCTCAGTGAATAGAGGAGAATAATGTGGTTCAACAGTACACATTTATTTGATGAGTCTCTAATTTTTTATTAATTAAATAGCCTATGAGGTGTTTTACTTTTAATTGATTAAATATTATTCATCAAAGCTTGAAGCTTTAGGAGTTCATTCCTCATGATAGAGGGGATGTTCTCTGATTTTTCCAAGGTCAGAGAGCATATCTGTGCATGTAACCCTAATTTTCAAGCTTGGATGACTATTTTGGCTTAAATTAACTATATAAATTAAAATATCACTTAAAAAAATTATGGGATGAATTTTAGTAGGTTCCCTGTGGCCTGAGAAGCTTAGAAAAAATATCATGATAGTTTGGATAATTTTGTATATTTCTATAGTTAGTTAAATGCTTATAAATTGTTTTAATTTATTTCACTTAAATATTATTTTAAAAAATTAATAAAATCAACTTCACATTGTGTAAGAAAATCATGTTGACTCACTGTAAAAATTTGAAATTTATTTAATTAAGTTTACGTACTAAAGTTGATTTTCTAGGTAAAATTGTATTTTTTACAAAGATAATTATATTAAATTAAATATACTTAGAAAAAATTTAAAAAGTGGTTTTCTAAGTTCCTTTTGATCAGGGGCACTAAGGAAAAATAAAAATTATTTTTGATAAAATAGTTTATTTTTTAGCATATGTTAAATTAAAAATAATTAAAGATAGTTAAAAATTTCAAAAAAACAAAAAAAATGGTTCAAAACATCCTTAATCACTTCCTGATCACTTGAGACTCATTAGAATATTTTTCCTAATTTTTCTAAACTAAAAAGAAATTTTTAAAGGGCTAAAATGTATTTTCCTTAACTTTTCCATTAAAATAGTTATGATAAATAAATTAAAAATCATAAAAATATAAAATTTGTTTTTTTTTTAGTTCTCTGGACTCAAAGAGATTCAATAAGAATATAAAGATAATACAATAAAAATCCACCAAATTAAAACTTATCTTTTATTTAATTTAATCATTAAAATCAATAAATAAAGATAACAATTATAATAATTAAAATATAATTTGAAAAATCATGGAATTTTGTCTAAGTGTTCTTTTGACCTAGGTGAACCTCTAATAATTCTCTCATGACCAAAATCTTATTTTAATAAATTAAATAAATTAATATTGAAAAATCCTATTTTTGAATTAAAATACTTATATAAATTAAATAAAAGTCTAAAAGACCACATCTTCTCCTCTGACATTTTAATTAACTCATGATTGAGTTTCCATGGAAATTTTAAGGTCACCTGAGTTTCATTTAAAAAGTTATAAGTTATAGAGCCCTAGATGCAAAATGTTAATTTTGAGATTTTAATACCTTAATTAAATTTTAGGATTAATTAAAAAGTAAAAAGTATTATTGATTATAATAAACATTTTTTTTGTTGATTGAAACATAATGGGTTTGGGTTAAAGGTTAGAAACTAATTTGCCATCCTTTTCATGATAAGGGTAAAATTGTGATTTTGATAATTGTCATGATTTGGAAGACAATTCAATTAGGATGATCCTAAAGTGATGGGCTTAAGTTATAAAGATAAAAATTCACTCATTTAAAGCCCACTAATTGATAATTAGATACTAAGTCTGATATTAATGAAAATTGAAATCCCATTTCATTCAATACTTTAAATTAGTTTGAAAATCAAACTTAAGAAGGCCTAGTAGTAAACTAGGTTTGATATGTAAGAATTGTCTTAATTGGGATTAAAAAAGATGGACTTAATATATAAATATTTTCAAGCACTTTAGAACCTACTTTAACTCTGGGCATTAAAATCCTTAATTACTTTGAACTTTCCCTTTGTGGTACCTATTCATATAATAGTCAAATGAAATGTTAAGTGACGATCTAGTTTCTCGCATTTTTGAGATAATTAAAATGTCAATGTTTACTGAGTAATGGGGTAATTTTAATTCGACCTTGGGATGATTAATGGGACAATTAGGGCTATAAACAAGCCGAGCTTGAGCGAGCTCAGACTTGGCTCATGTTCGGCTCGTTTTAAATAGCTCGTGTTTGAAATCAGCTCGTGTTCGAAATCGGCTCGTGAGCAGTGTGTTCATATTCAGCTCGATTTAAATAATCATGTTTGCGTTCGGCTCGTGTTCGGATTGAAATTGGCTCGTTAAAAGTATATTGAGAAAAATAGATGTAAAGTGTGGGATTCGAACCTGGACCAAATATATACAAAAGAAGGCACCAACCACATTGCCACATGAGGTGTTATGATTTAAACTTAAAAATAAATATATATGATATATTATTATATAAATATTATATGTAATATATTGTTAGATAGATAGTTATATTTTTTTTTATTTCGAGCTAAAATGATCTGAACACGAGCGAACAAAGAGTTGTTCGTGTTCGGCTTGTGTATAGTTTGAGCTTTAAAAATTTTTTCGTGTTCGGCTCGTTTGCTTAAAAATGAGCCAAACACGAGCTTCTTAACAAGTCGAACACGAGCTGTTTACGAACAAAGAGCTTTTTTGACATCTTTAGGAACAATATAATAAGTTCAAAATGAACTCAAAATGTTTCAAGGGAGTCGTGTCCTGAACATTTTAAGTTCTCTTGGATATTTAGAAGAACAAATTGAACCTATTATATTTTTGTTCTCGAAAATCAACCACTAAGATCTATCGAGATTCACTAAGTCATGGTTTGACGGTTCAAAAACTACACCTTCATCTACTATAGTGATTAATTTAAGTTTTCTACAAAATTCTATACATGTTGCAAGTTTTAACGTTTTAGCGGGAATACCGAGAAGATGATGTTGACCTCACTTTTAGTTGAGGTCAAGTCTTTCCTCTTTAGTAGCCTAGGGTCTAGCCGTAGGACTTTCCTGTTGACTATTTCGAGAAAACTAGAAAAAGAACCATCTCTATTAGAAATTCTAAATTTGAAGTTCCACATTTTGGTCATAACCTTTAGCACTTAGTAGGTGGGGTCAATATAGGGGAGCTCAATGAGAGTTCGCATATGATTGCTTGACCTTAGGACTAACCCTCTGGTGGTGTGGTCTTGGTTGGTCTCACACACGCACTTGCACATTACACTTTCACTCACTACCCTAAACCAAACATGGTTAACTTTGATCCCTTGATCCTTTGGGAAACTCATGTTGATGATCCTCAAGACCTAGTAGCTCTAGGCTAGGGTTTAGCTAAGATCGGTACACGGATGACCCAAAGTAGGGAATTCTATTGGTCCATGGATCAAGTAGGGTGATTGACACCCAAATTTTACCAAAATACCCAACTTAGCCTTTTGCCCCAAATCTAACCAAATTACCCTAGAAATCCCAAAATTAACCAAAATTTCCAAAATTTTCCAAAATACCCAAATTTGTTCAAAAATCATCTCAAACCATTTGAAACGACCCAAATGGTCCAAAACACTCCAAAATTTTTAAAATTACCAAAATACCCATCATTTGGCCAAAATTACCACAATACCCTTGGTGACCCAAATTGTCCCAAAACCTTCAAAACTATTGCAAATATCCGTAAAATCAATTTGGACCACTCCATTGAGCTCAATTTGACCAATTTAATCAATTTTGACCAAAAGCCCCACATTGCTTTTAATGGACCAAATACCCTAATTCACCCCCAATGTCCATCAATTTGGTCCCAATATTTCCTAATTTCAATTCTACACTCAAATTCATCATGTCCAAGCTTGGTTGAAACCAAATCCAAGCTCAATTGACCAACATTTTAATCCAATTTCCACCCAAATTAAAATGCCCCAATTTGATGCAAAATCAAAATATCACTCAATTGAGCCCCCAAATCTATCTAATTGCCCCAATTTTGCATCATAAACTCTTCACAAAATTTACCCATATCAAATTGAACCTTCAATTGGCCTTGGTCAAGCCTCAATTTCACTCAAAACCAACTTGGACCAAAACCCCCAATTTTGCCCACAAATTAGCCGTGTCCCCAAAATCCACCAAATTGAACTCCATAACCTTAAAATTTCAACCCAATTGATATCTAAAACTCTTCATGACAATCACCCACATAAAATTTAACCATAAATTGAGCCTTAGCCAAACTCTAGCCCAATTCAAACTTCTTGTAAATTGACCAAATGTCCAAATTTCACCAAATTAAACCTCCAAATCAATTCAAAATCACTTTAAATCTTTTCCAAACTCTTTAAGACAATCATCTACACTATTTTGATCAATAAATTGAGCTCAATGTCATGGATAACCCAACCTAAACCAAACTTCTAGCCAAATTTCCCAAAATTGATTGCTCCAAAATTAACCAATCCTAACCAAATTGATCAAACTAGATCTACTATAGCCTTCTTTTGGACTCTAGTGACCAGGCTAGATCCATCTAGCCCACCCTACATGAGCTATGGACCAATGGTCCCTTGATTTAGAGGATTTCACCCCTTTTTGGGCCTAAATCAAAATATCTTTGCTATCATCACTAACCCTTAGTGGTTAATCATCATTAGCCAACCCCTGGCCTCCCTAAGCCCAAAAGTGACCTGACTCTAGCCAGCCTTCAACACAATCACTGGAAATAGCCAACTCAAGGAAGCCCTAAGTGGTCAAAACCCAAAATTGAACTTCTTCGAGTTAGCTAAGTCCTATTAGCCATGAGAGCCTTTCTTCCCTCCACCTCAACTCGCTTTTGCACCCATTAAACCCCTCTGAGCTCCACCAGGTAGCCATGGATATAAATGAAGGCCTCCATAACTAAAGGAGAGAGTGCTTGAAATTTTGGGGAAACTCTGCCAAAATCTCACCAGAGCTTCTCCAAACCTTCGTAAGTTGAATCCCTCTATTCTCAGCCACTCACAACCACTCCATAGGGCTAATTTCATCACTAAAATTTTTCTTAAGACTAGGATAGATCTCTCCACAACTCCAAAATAAAATAAACTCTAATTAAATGTGCACACACCATATACAAAGTGAGATGACTTGATTCCCCATAAAAGCCCCATCACAAAGAGCCTCTGATCTAGCTTTAGACCAACAGTTGAAATTGGTCTTAGTTGAAATCCTACCTAGGCAATTCACCACAGACTAGGAGCTCATATAGAGGTTTGTTGAACTCATTCAAAGCTTCTACAACCATTTGATTGAGGCCTTCCCTTTCAGATAAAGGTATTGAGCCTTAACCATAAACTGAGCTGAAATCTATTCTTCATGCCTATAGATTGTATTTCATATCTTATAAACTATATGGATGTGTTTGTCTTGAGTAGTTAAAGGTGTAAGAACAAACCCAAAGTAATTTGGGTGAGTCTAGCTCGAGATCTTAAGGTTTTAGTGTGGATGGTTCTCGGTTTAGGTCAGTTGGGGACGATGAACGAATGCCTTCCGTTTTCTCATTTATGCAATGGAATGTTGATAAACCAAAATAATATGTAGTTTTAAGTGTATATTTTATGCATATTTTTGGTGATATTGGATTTTAAGAAAGGGTATTTTCATGTTTTTGTTGCAGATATATCAATTTTAGGTATTTGGAGCAAAAGTAGCAGAAAGGTCAAAATTTGGAGCCAAAACAACAAATTTTGGGATTCAGATGTGCCGGATTGGATCAAGATGCACCAACATACAGAGAAATATTACAAGATGAACCAAATTGGTGCCAAATGTGCCAAAACCCAGAACAACACATTCTTCAGCAAGCTAGCGCAAGATGCGTTAGAGATGAATTTTTGCTAGTTAAGGTGGTTAATGAATTTTACATGAATTTCAAAAAGGAACACTTGTTCTAAACACCCACTGGAGTGATTCAATGTATCTAGACACATTGAAAGGTTCTTTTATGAAGGGATATGTCTCTTAGATCAATGGACATGTCTTTTAAATTCAAAAGAGTTCAATTTTGGATAGAATTTTGGGGGAAATTTTGAATTCTTTTTGGAGGGAGGTAGCCTCTAATAAAAGAAGAGGACTTATATAGTGTGTGTGTAGCATGTGAAGGGGGGTGAAAAGAAGAGATAGAAAGAGAGAGAGACAAGCAAAGGGCTTAGAGTTTCTTTTCAAGGATTGTAAGAGGAGATGGAAAGTGAGAGATTTCTTCTTCATTACACTTCTAAGAGAGAATTGAGAGTGCTTGTAAGGAGACAAAGACTTAAAGAGAACTTTTAGGGATTTTCTTGGGTTGTGAGATTAGTTGTGTGTTTTATTTCTTTTGTTTTGTAAACTTCTTTTCATATATGAAATCCATGTTTTGTCGTATCCTTCTCATGAATTTTGAGAAGTCTTTTTATCCTTCTACCTACTTTGAGATATGGTTTTGTGAAGCATTGATTTTGTTTTTTATGATTTTAAATGTAAATAATTTGTAATGATTTGAACTTCAATCTTCATTTACTTTTTGATCTAGCCTATTGAAATGTTAAAATGTGTTGAGAAATATATGTTCTGAAAGGGTTATGATTTCTACAACATGGAGAGAATCACATTTGATTCCATGGGAGAGTATGTCATCCATGGACTTGGGTGCAAATAAATAGGGAAACATACTTTGTTGGATGAAGAATTAGAGATTTTAAGGTAACATATTAAAATCCCCGATTTGGTCTAGTTGATTAGAAACTGATGCAAGGTTGTTAGCCTACAAGTGAGGGAGTAGTTGATTAGAAACTAGAGTGGCAGGCGGTAACCTCCCAACCTAACCACAGAATTAGGGACTAAACTCTGGATTAGTTAATGTTCTTTATGCACTCAAAAGAGGGTAAAGAATAGGATTTCTCCTATTTGGCACAAAATAATTTTTATCTATATTTTCATATGATTTTAATTTCTTCACAATCCATATACTCATTATAAAGGGGAAGGAAGCTTTCTTAAATTTGAACTTTCAATCACAAAACTTTGTTAGTTTTCATAAGTTTACTTTTGAAAGTTTATAATTTATTTTAGTTAATTTTGTCTTTCAAATATATTTTAATTAGCATTCACTCTGAAATTTAATATTCAAATGTTGCACTTTACTTTTTGTAGTTTTAAAAATTGTAGTATACATATAATCTTAAGAATTTACTTATAGGTATTTCCAACTTCACTGTGAGATTAATATCCAAGACTCCATTAGAGCCCTTTATTACTTGAGCGATACGTATACTTGCATTATTTTTAAAGGGGATTTGACAGTTTAAAGATTTTTAAAAGATAAAACTATTTTCACTGAAATTATTTTTGTTGGGATTAATTTGTATATTTTCTATTGTATATGTCGTGTGTATTTTGTAATATTGAAAAATATTTGAAAAATTAACACACTAAATCCACCCACATCAAGTTTTTGGTGCCGTTGCTGGGGAAGTAACAGAAAGTATTAGTAAGTTATTTTATAATTTATACTATTTTATTTTTAAAACTAATGAAAAAGTGTTTGTAGTTTAGTTTGAATATTTTATTATTTAAGTGTGTTTACTTATTTTAAATTACTTGTGTGTTTGTCTATGTGTAGTGTAAGATCTGAGTATTTAGTGCCTTATAATTCTGAGTTAGAAAAAACTATTAGAAAATTTTGAAAACAACAAAAAGAGATAGACCATTTTAGCAAAATGTCTTACAATTTAAGTAATGTTGAAAAAGAAAATGTACTTCATCAAAGACCTTTAAGAGTTTATGCTAATCATACAGTAGATGAAATTCATTTGAGTATACAAAACACTATTGTAGTTGTCAATTCATTTGAGCTTAAACTACTATTATCCAAATGGTAAAAAATAATCAGTTTGGGGGAACACCAACTGAAGATCCTAATTTAGACCTTGCTAGTTTTCTAGACATGTCTGCTACCTTTAAATATGATGGAGTGTCGATTGATGCTGTCAGACTTAGATTTTTCCCTTTTTCACTAAGGGATAAAGCTAAGATGTGTTTAAATTTGTTAGCACCTAGATCTATCAAAACTTGGGGAGATTGATTACAAAAATTTTTATCTAAATATTTTCCACCTTCAAAAACTATTAAGCTTAGAAACGGTATTACATCTTTTTGTGAGTTTGAAGGGGAATCAATTATGAAGCCTGGGAAAGATATAAAGATCTCCTTATAAAGTGTCCGCAGCATGTGTTGCTAGATTAGTTAATAGTTCAAAATTTTTTTAATGGATTGGTTGGATCTCTTAGATCGATAACTGACGCTGCTCTTGGTGGATCATTAATGTTAAAACCATTCGATGAAGCATATTCTTTAATTGAAGAGATGACTACCAATAAATTTCAATGGCCCTCTGAAAGGGTAAATCTAAAAAGAGTAGCTAGTATTCATGATTTTGATGCAGTATCTATGTTAGCTGCACAAATAGCTGTTATATCAAATAAGATAGATCAATATAGAATGAACTATTCTCAGACATCACCTGTACTTGAGAAAACTCATTGAGACAAATGATAGAATCTCAATCTTCTTATGAGACCTTAAATGCAATATATAATCGTTCTAATAATCCTTATGCTAATTATTATAATCTTGGTTGGAAGAATCATCCAAATTTTAGTTGGAGTAATAATAACTCTAATGCTACAAATCCACAATGGGGAAATAACACTGCGAACCCATTGAAAAACTCTAACAATCAATGAAATCCAACTTGTATACCTTATTACCCTCCAAGTTTTGATAATTTGCATAGTAAGGAGAAAAAGTTGTCAATGGAAGAATTGATATTGCAAATGGGGAGTCAATTACAAAGTAAAGGAGCTACAATTAGAAACATAGAAAATCAATTGAGATGTATTTCTACCGCACTTAGCAATAGACCTCTAGGAACATTGCCTAGTAATGTTGAAGTAAATCCTAAAGATCAGAACAAAGAGCAAATTAAGGCTATTCAACTGAGAAGTGGAAAATAATTAGAAAACATAGTTAAAAAATAAGTGGAAATTGAAGTTGAAAAAGATGAGGTGGAAAATAAAAAATATGGTGAAGATTTTCATTTTGAGTTAAAATGTCCTATTAAACTAATGAAAATCAATGTAGAAAGACGACCACCTCCATTTACTCAAAGATTAAAGAAAAATAGAGGTAACCAATTTTTAAAATTTTTAAAAATATTAAGGAAATTAAGGATAAACATTCCCTTTGTTGAAGCTTTGGAACAAATGCCAAGCTATGTGAAGTTCATGAAGGATATACTTAATAAGAGAAGGAAGTTTGTAGATAATAAGACTGTTGTACTCTATGAAGAGTGTAGCACTAAGATGCATAAAAAGCTTCCTGAAAAACATAAAGATCTTGGAAGTTTTACAATTCCTTGTGCTATTGGCGAAAGACTTTTTGGGGAAGCTTTATGTGATTTAGGAGCCATTATTAATCTTATGCCATTATCAATTTTCAAAAGGTTGGGTTTAGGAGATATTTCACCTATAATTGTAACTCTTCAGTTGCCTGCTCATTCGGTTACTTATCCTAAAGGAGTTATAGAAGATGTTTTGGTAAAAGTTGATAAATTTACCTTTCATGTAGAATTTATTGTAATAAATATGGAGGAAGATAAAGAAAGTTCTATTAGTTTAGGAAGACCATTCCTTGCCATTGGAAGAGCTTTGATAGATGTGTAGAAAAGGAGAACTAACTACAAGAGTTAGTGATCAAAAGGTTACATTTAATATTGCACAATTAAGGAGATACCCTACAAAAGAGCAAGAGATTAAATGCTTCAAAATGAATGTTAATGAATATCTAAGCCATAAATAATTCAAAAAGACATTCAAAAGAGAATTTGAAAAGGAATATGTGGAATATCAAGATGAGGATTAAATTTAATATGAATCTATGGAAGTGAGTAAAGAAGATTTGGATTATGTTCAGGAAAATTTGAAGTGTTAGATCCTACATAAATTAATAAGAACGTGATTTCATCTATTCAGAAACCTCCTCAAATAAAACTAAAAACACTTCCTATGCATTTGAAGTATGCATTTTTAGGAGATTTATATACATTTCCTATTATGGTATCATCAGAATTAACTGATACGCAAGAACAATAGTTGTTGGAAACTTTGAAAAGATATAAGAAAGCCTTAGGATGGACATTAGTTGGTATTAAAGGAATCAATCCTTGAATTTGTATGCATAGAGTTTTATTGGAAGATCAACATGAACCAAGAGCTGATCCTTGAAGGAGATCAAATCCTTTGATGAAAGAAGTTGTTAAGAAAGAAATTTTAAAATGGTTAGATGTTGGAATAATATATCCTATTTCATGTAGTGCTTGGGTAAGTCCAATTCACCATGTTCCAAAGAAAGGAGGAGTGACTGTAGTGACAAATGAGAATAATGAATTAAAACCAACAAGACAAGTCACTAGATGGTGAATCTACATAAATTATAGAAAATTAAACTATGCCACCAACAAGGATCACTTTCCTTTACCCTTTTTGTACCAGATGTTGGATAGGCTGGCTAGGCATAGATATTTTTGTTTTCTAAATGGATATACCAGTTATCATTAAATATCTATTTCTCTAGAGGATCAAGAGAAAACAACATTTACTAATTCATATGGAACTTTTGCTTTTCGGTGAATGCCCTTTGGATTATGTAATTCACCTCCAACATTTCAAACATGTACGATGTCAACTTTCAGTGATTTAATTGAAAAAGGGATTGAAGTATTTATGGATGATTTTTCTATATTTGGAACTTCATTTAAAATATGTCTAAATAATTTACAGAAAGTTCTTAAACGATGTGAAAAAGACTAGTATCGTATTAAATTAACCAAAATGTCAATTTATGGTTGCCGGAGGAATTGTGCTTCGGCATAAAATTTTAGAAAATGGCATGGAAGTAGATCTTGCAAAAATTCAAGTTATATCAAAATTACCTCCACCTACTATTGTAAGAGGAATTAGGTGCTTTTTAGGACATGGTAGATTTTATAGGTAGTATATTAAAATTTTTTCAAAAGTTAGTAGGCCTTTATGCTAACTTCTGGAAAAATATACAAAATTTGATTTTAACCAATATTGCCTTAAAGACTTTGAAACTTTAAAGGAAAAACTGATCACTGCTCCTATAATTATTTCACCTAATTGGAAAAACCTTTTGAATTAATGTGTGATGCTAGTGTTTATGCAATTAGGGCTATTTTAGGGCAGAGATATGATAATATTTTAAAGTTATATTTATGCTATAAGACTCTTAATGATGCTCTGATTAACTATATTGTCACTGAAAGAGAGTTATTAGCCATTGTGTACGCTTTTGATAAGTTTGGGTCATACCTGATCGGAGCTAAATGTGTTGTGCGTACTGACCATTCGACTATTAAATATTTGATGCAAAAGAAGAAAGCAAAACTAAGATTAATTAGATGAGTACTTCTGATGCAAGAGTTTGATTTTGTAGTAGTCGATAGGAAAGGGAATGATAATCAAAGTGTTAATCATCTATCTAGGTTAGAACAGGAAGAAATACTTGACATGGAAAAAGAAATTAATGAAACTTTTCCTGATGAACAACTTTATGATATCAAAGGATGGGAAATATCTTGGTATGTTGATATTGTAAATTATATTGTTAGTGGTATTTTACCAAATGGACTAACAAGATAATAGGAAAAGAAATTCATTCATGATGCAAAACTTTATTTTTGGGATGACCCCTATTTGAATAAACAATGCAAGGATTTAGTAATGGGATGATGTGTGTCTTACAAAGAAATTCAGGAAATTATCCAAAAAAACCATGATCCTAAATTTGGAGGTCATTTGGGAATGATAGAACTATTCATAAAATTTTGCAATTTGAATTTTATTGACCTACTCTATTTAGAGTGTTAAAATATATATATATATATAT
>JXCR01147390.1:79210-90601 GCA_002079205.1 Phalaenopsis hybrid cultivar
TATATATATATATATATTGTTAGTCAAAGACTAGTTTTTAAAGAGGATGTAATGTTGGGCACAGATTGAAACCATATTTTGTTGGTTAAAGACCAGTTTTTAAAGAGGCTGTAATGTTGGGTCACCAAGAATAAAGACTGGGAATGTCGAGCTAACGACCTTAAACCAAACGCTTTGTGGGAGGCAACCCATACTTATCGTTGTTTATTTTGTTTTTCTTTTTTGTTTAGAATATTTTACATATATTTCTATTTGTGTTTTTATTAATTTCGTGTATTTGAGAAATTTGAAATTGAGAAAATATTTAAAACATTTTTATTTACTTAATTATAAGTAAGAATTGAGAATTTTTTGGATTGAAATCAAAATGAAATTTTTTTTTAGAACTGGTGCATGATGCACTACATTCCAGAGAGCTAGCACATGATGCACCAGAATCAGCACATGATGCGCCGCGGCGATGAAAATTACTTAAAAAATTTCAAAAGGCAGTTTTTGGCAAGTTTTTCTCTTTATAACTCCCAAAAACTAATTACAAAGTCCATTTTAGGGGGGAAAACAAGGGAAGAGTCACTAGATTTAAATTCCAATGGTTCTCACTCTAAAAGTTTTGCTAGATGCGCCAAATTGGCGCAAGATGCGCCAATTTACAGAGAATTGGCGCATGATGCGCCAGATTTGATGCAAGATGCGCCAAATTCTAAAAAATGCTAGATTGCCTAAAAAACTGCAAAATCGCATAGTAAAACTCCATTTTTACTGCTTGAGTCATCTTCTACCTTTAAACCTTAACCTAGGGCTTCACATTGAGCGCGATAAAGAAAATTTTAGAGCCCTAAAATCTTAGATTTCATCTTCTCTTGGTAAGAGCTTCACTTTAACTTAAAAATTTTATATTTTCTCCATGAATTTTTCCTACATTATGGAAAATCCAAAATTTGGGATTTTTGATGAAAAAGCATGAAGAAAACTCATGGTGAAAAGTTTCTTACCAAATAATCTAACTTGGGGAGTTAGATTTTTTATTTTATAATTTATATGGAATTTATTTGGATTTTCATAGAACTTTCAATGGCTCCACAAGTAAAGAGAGGAAGGTAATCAGATGATTTTGATACATAAAGATTTGTCAATTTCAAGGCCCAACACAGTTATAACACTCAAATAGAATCAAGAAAATTGATCTAGGAGCAAGCATTTGATAACTCGGGTGGCAAGATCGAGGGGTTGATCATCGCCAGAAATTGGGAAAGATTTTGCTACTTCACAGCAGTAGCAACTTTACCAATGATTTGAGAGTTTAATGCCAACTTGAGGTTCACTATTGGCGATCACATTCTTGTAACAGGCAAGCAAGTTGAATTTTCTGGAGAAAGAATTAATGCTTTTTATGGCTTGAGAATGTATTTCATGATGAATACACTGCATTTGTGAAGACTGATTCATCACTGGATGAAGTTATTGCCTATCTGATTGATGGAAGATGAGAATGGAGGATTGAAAATAATAAGAAAGTTAACTTCTCTACTTCCATGTTGACTATTTAGTCAAAGGTATGACACCACTTTATCTCTGCAAAATTATTGCTCACAAATCATCTGGCCAATGTAACAAAGGATAGAGCTGTATTAAACTATTGCATTCAAAACATGAAAGCAATAGATTTTGGTGCTCTCATAGTTCATTAGTCTCGGAGCATAGCTAAGAACTTTACAACTAGCAATTTGGGTTACTCTGCTCTGATTTTCATTTTAAGTGAGCAATCAAGAGAAGAGTCCCATAGAAATGAGGAAAGATTACAACCACAAAATTTTAGTAGAAAGTATAAGGTTAAAAGAGTTGAATCACTTGTTGAGGCTAGGAGTGGAGGTAGTGATAGACCCTCTACATCAGCTGCAGGGGCATCTACTTCTCGCTCCACATCAATTAAAAATATTATGGATCAACTCATGATTCAACAAATGGATATAGTTAATATTCAAAATAAGATTGGAGAAATTAAAGCAAGAAATGCTTATAATAATGAGTATAAGCAGAGGAGAGTTCAACATGATATAGCTTTTGAGGAAGCTATGGTAAGATATCTTAGGGGTGGATACAATGTGAAATTTTCTACTAGCCCCAGCTTTACTCCTTATGCTCCTATTCATGAAGAAGAAGAAGAAGAAGAAAAAGAAGAAGAAGAAGAAGAAGAAGAAGAAGAAGATGATGATGAGGAAGGCAATGAAGATTGATATTTTAGGAGTTTAGTTTATTTGTTTCTCTGTTATGTTGATTGGATGTTATTTGGTTAACATTTGTAAATGATGTCGTAAAAAACTTTCATTATGTGTTGTTGACTTAATATTACAATAATAACAGTAGATTTTTACTTTTCCTACATTTTTAGTATTTTTTATTTTTGTTTCTGCTTTTAATTCTCAGCAAATTCTTTAGAATATATTATGTTTCATTAAATGATTTAAAATTTATATGTATTTTTAAAGTTAATACATGTAGTATACCAGAGCGCAATTTTATAGTCACAAATCCTCTAGAGGTTAGTTTTTATTTTCATGCATTTACTGTTTTCTTTGACCAACTCAATTTTGTGCTAGAACATTTTTAAATTACTTAAAAACTTAAGTTTAGGGGGCAGAAAATTTCTTTTAAAAAGAAGTAATCTAAACTTTATTTGTCCTTAATTAACATTATTTTTAAAATTAATTTAACATGACCTGGGATATTAAAATTTAATTTTAAATGACTATACTTATGTTTATGAATATTATGGTAAATTTAGGTAAAAAGTTTTTAATAATGAAAGTCAAATCTAAAATTAAAGATATTTGGTATGATAGGAGAAGACTATGTTTTTCTATATAAAGTAAAGCAAGTTGTATTTTTGAAGTGTTAATAATTTTAGAGTTTTATTTAAAAAGAAAAGAATAAGATTTTATGAAAATTATAAACTAATATGAATTTATAAAGTGAAGAAAGGTAAGGGTTTTAACTTTAAGAAGAGGATAGTGAAGTTCAAAACTATTAAAGGCTATCCAGATATAATAATCCTCACTTGAAAAAGAAAAAGAAAAGTAAGGATTGAAAAGTTCCTAAAAGAAAAAGAAAAAGAAAAGAAAGGATTGAAGAGATCCTAAAAGAAAAAAAAGAAAAAGAAATGAAAAAAGAACAGAAAAGAAAAATGAGTAAGGGGAAGCTTGAGGAGATGCCTAATAAAAAATCGGCTTCAATTGAATCAACTTAAGAAAAAGGCTTTATTACATTTTCTAAACTTGTATTGGTATTAGTAGCATTATTAGTAAATTTTTCACGAAGTTTTTTTCATATAAATATTATAAGTATCCTTGATATGACAAATTACAATACTTCTTGAAATGAATAGAGATTCAGAAATCTTAAATTTGATTACTAAATACTCTTACACTTATAGTTTGAATCTAAGTTATTAAAGGTTTTTCTTAAATTTTACTATTATATTTATTAAAATAAATTATAGAAGTTATAAGTTATCTCTATCCTAAGTCATATGCTTTTAAGAAGTAAAAGTGTCACTTTAGGACAAGTAACATTTAAATTTAAGATTTTCATAGACCAAAATAATATGTAATTTTAAGTGTATATTTTATACTTATTTTTTGTGATATTGCACTTTAAAGAAGGGCATTTTCATTTTTTTGTTATAGGTATATCAATTTTAGGTATTTGGAGCAAAAGTAGCAAAAATGATAAAATTTGGAGCTAATACAACAAATTTTGAGATTCTGGCGCAAGATGTGCCACATTCGCGCAAGATGCGCTAACATATAGGGAACTAGCGCAAGATGTGCCCGATTGGCGCCAGATGCGCCAAAACCTAGAATAGCGCGATCTTGAGCAAATTGATGCAAGATGCACCAGATTGGTGCCAGATGTGCCATTTGATAGAGAGCTGGTGTAAGATGCGGCAGAGAGGACATTTTCCTAATTAAGGCGGTTTAAGATGAATTTTGTGTGAATTTCAAAAGAGACATTTGTTCTAAACACCCCTTAGAGTGATTCAATGTAATTAGACACTTTGGAAGGTTCTTTTATGAAGGGATATCTATTGGATCAATGGACATGTCTTTTGAATTCAAAAGAATTGAATTTTAGATAGAATTTTGGGGGGAATTTTGAATTCTTTATGGAGGGAGGCAACCTCTAATAAAAGAAGAGGACTTCTAGAGTGTGTGTGTGGCGTGTGAAGGGGGGAAAAAAGAAAAGATAGAGAGAGAGAGACAAGTCAAGGGCTTGGAGATTTTCTTCAAGGATTGTTAGAGGAGAGGGAAGGTGAGAGATTTCTTCTTCATTACACTTCTAAGAGAGAATTGAAAGTGTTTGTAAAGAGAGAAAGGCTTTAAGAGAACTTTTAGGGATTTGCTTTGGAAGGATTGTGAGATAAGTTGTGTCTTTTATTTATTTTATTTTTTAAACTTATTTTTATATATAAAATCCGTATTTTGACATATCCTTCTCATAAATTCTAAGTAGTCTTCTTAATCCTTTGTTGACCTCACTTTTGGTTGAGGTTTAGTTTTTTCCTCTTTAGTAGCCTAAGGTCTAGCTATATGACTTTTCCTATTGACTATTCTTAGAAAACTAGACATGGAACCCTCACCACTAGAAATTTTTGTTGACCTCACTTTTGGTTGAGGTTTAGTTTTTCCTCTTTAGTAGCCTAAGGTCTAGCCATTGACTTTTCTATTGACTATTCTTAGAAAACTAAACAAGGAACCCTCACCATCAGAAACTCTACACTTATTTTCTTATTGACTATTCTTAGAAAACTAGACAAGGAACTCTCACCATTAGAAATTCTACAATTTTCTATTGACTATTCTTAGAAAACTAGACATGGAACCCTCACCATTAGAAATTCCAAACGTGACTATTCCAAGAAAAGTAGATCTGGAGCCCTCACCAGTAGAAATTTCAAACTCTTCTCTACTCAACTTGAAGTTCCACATATTGGTCCTAACCTCTAGCACTTAGTAGGTAGGGTCACTATAGGGGAAACTCAAGATGAGTCAACCTTAGGACTACTGGACCTTAGGGTTGACCATGGGTGTTGGTCTGGAACTAGGGTACTCACTACACTCATCCACACTCACAATCACTCATAACCCTAAACTCAAATTTCTAGCCTAGATCCCTTGATCTTTTGGGATACTCATGTAGATGGTCCCCTAAACCCACTAGCCCTAGGACTATGGTTTAGCTAAGACCACTATGTAGAGGACCCAAAATGGGGTTTCCATTGGTCCATGGCTTGTTGATGATGGTTGGTACCTCAATATCCCTCTTGGGCCCAAAATTCCAAAAATTCCTAGAAAATCCCAATAAATCCTAAATATTCCCAATTTCATTTCCCTCAACTACCACATGACTCAATTTGACCAATTTTACCATCTTTAACCAAAACTCCCAAATTTGCCTTTAAGGGCCCAAATTTTCCAAAATTCAACTCAAATGTCCATCAATTTGACCTCAATTGACCTCAATTCCAATCCTAAGCTCAAATTCACTTTTGATATGACTAAATTAAACCAAATTCAAGCTCAATCGGTCCATGATTTGAGCTCAATTTTGAGTTAGGTTAAAGCCCCGATTTTGACCATACGACCTAATCTCACCAAATTGAACCCATAGCCTAGTCAATTGACCTAAATTAATGTTGAAAAATCTTGACAACATTCCTATACATCAAAATAAACCATCAATTGGCCTTGGTGAAGTCTCAAATCCATTTGATTTTGGCCTGAATCCAAAATTCCCAAATTTAGCCCCAAATTGGCTAAGTACCCAAATTCACCCAATTGATTGCCTTAAACTCCAAATTGACATCCAATTTAAGTTGAAAACTCTTCATGAGGTCCCTATAGACCATTTACAACAATCAATTTGGACTTAGCCCAAGGCTAACCCAAGCTAGACCCAAGCCTAGCCCAACATGACCAAATTGATTAAAGTTCAAAATTCCCTCAAATGACCTTTCAATTTAACTCAACCATGACCAAATTGATTAAAGTTCAAAATTCCTTCAAATTGACCTTTCAATTGAACTCAAACATTTAAAATAATCAATTTGGACTTAGCCCAAGGCTAACCCAAGCTAGACCTAAGCCTAGCCCATTGACCATTAAAAATAATCAATTTGGACTTAGCCCAAGGCTAACCCAAGCTAGACCCAAGCCTAGCTCAACATGAAAACTCTTCATGAGGTCCCTATTGACAATTTACAATAATCAATTTGGACTTAGCCCAAGGCTAACCCAAGCTAGACCCAAGCCTAGCTCAACATGAAAAATTGATTACGGTTCAAAATTCCCCAAATTGACCTTTCAATTGAGCTCAAAACTACTTCCATCCTTCACCAAAGTTGTTTCTTATGATCATATACACTAAATGAAATATTTATTTGGGCCAATTGACATGGCTAGCCTAGCCCAAACCCAAGTTTTGGTCATTTGCATCCACTTGGATCCATGCACTAAATGTGACCTAACCACCATAAAGTCACCAAATTAACTCCACCCCAACCATTAGTTGGACTTAGTGACCAGTCCAAACACCTATCACCTAAATCAAGCCATGAACCAAAGGTTCCCCAAATTAAGGGATCTTATTTCCAAAAATGCACATGCTTAATCAAGCCATGGGCCAAAGGTCCCCCAAATTAAGGGATCTTATTTCCAAAAATGCACATGCTTAAGATATCTTAGACCAAAGGTCCCCCTAATTAAGGGATCTTATTTCCAAAAATGCACATGCTTAAGATATCTTGATCAAAGGTCCCCCAAATTAAGGGATATTATTTCCAAAAATGGACATGCTTAAGATGTCTTTGCTAAATCAAAGCACATTTGCATTAAATTGTTGTGATGGATTCTTCTGGGTTCTTTGAGCTCCTAGCCACCTCCCCCTGGCCGGCCGGCCAGCCTAGTGGCTGGAAAAGCTCATAACCGAAAGCCACCACCATGGAACCTCACAAAAATCAAACCTAGAGGCCAGCTCATCCAAATCAAATTGAAGAGCTTCTCTGCCCTCCACCTAAGCACCACAATGCACCCAAACTGGTGCCCTGAGAGCCACCCCATGGCCAGTTTTATAAAAACTCACCTCTACGGCCATGGGAGGTGTGCTGAAAATTTTCTTAGAAAGGCCTCTCCAAACCTCTCACAGAGCTTTCCTAAGATCCCCTCAGTGCATTCCAACTATTTTTCCCAACCAATTTACATTGCCGGAGCTCAATTTTGAGCTTGAAACCTTACCGGAAACCAGGACAGAACCCAATATACCTCCACAGGCCACCAAACTCAAATTAACTTCACCCACACCTTCACAACAGTGAAAGAAGCTAAAACCCCATAAAATCCCCCTTCCACAGAGCCTGTACCATAGCCCTAGACCAACACCCAAATCCGGGCGTGATCGAATTCCTACTTAAGCCTTACACTAAGACCAAAGACTCAATCCCTAGCCTCCTTGGACCCCAACGAATGTCCTGAACCTTTCTGATCGAAGCTTCACTTCTGAGAGCAAAGATATAAAACCTCACCACATCCCGAGCCTATTTCGATTCTCCATTTAATTAGGCTTACTTTAATTGCATGAGTACCATATGGATATGTTTGTCTCACTTAGACGAGTCCATAGGATCAAAACTGAGGTGATTTGGTTGAGTCTAGGCTGAGATCTTATGGTTCTAGTGTGGATGGTCACGGGATCATTCTATCGGGGACGATGACGGGGAGCCGTTCAATCGAGCGTGTATCAAATGGACGGAGGAGATCGAGCTGGACAACGCTCCGGGACATAAAATGCGGGCCGAGTCAGCAGTTATGTGGATGGCAGCGTCCAACCAGAGCGCGCCACGCATGCTTCGGAGCTGCCTAGGATATAGTCAGCATGCGCGGTTTAAATAGATAAATAAGGCTTTTTCTTATTTATTTAAATACCCTAACTTAGAAAATTCATAAATTTGTGTAGAAAAATCACAAAAATAAAATAAAAATACCATTTTGCTCAGTGAATAGAGGAGAATAATGTGGATTATATTTCAAGTCCATTTGATGCATAAATTATTTTTAATTAATTAAACACTATTTGGGATCATTTGATTCCCCATGCATATTAATACATCACCTTGGCTTGAAACTTTGGCAGATTGTAGCCCCTGTCAAGGGAAACATCCTCTGATTTTTCCAAAGTCAGAGGAGTTTCCTATACAGAGATCCATATTTTTCAAGATCTTGCACATTATTTCTTTAAAATAATCATGAAAAGTAGAATATTATTAGAAAATCCTAAGAAAATTTTGGAAGGTCCACCATGACTAGAGAAGTCTTTGAAAATTATTTCATGGATCAATTCATTTAAAATACCCTTAAATTTTACAAACACTAAATAACTAAAATAATTAATTTTGGAAAATATAAACATTTAAATGACTTGATTTTTTATCTCCACTGATTTATGATCCAGAGAACTCATCATGTTTCAAATTTTTTGAGTTCATTTGATAACTTAAGTTGATTTTTAAAGATAAATCCCACTTTTGACACTTAAATGATTTTTAAAAATCAAAATATAACTCAAAAAATTATGAAACTTGCTTTTATAAAAATAAAATTATATTTAAAATAAAAACTTGATTTTTAGCCTATTTTAAATATTTTAAATGATGAAAAACACAAAAAAACAAAATTCATGGAAATGTTCTAAATTGCTTCCTAATCACTTAAGAATAATTAGAATATTTATAATAAAACTCATGAAAATGTTCTAAATTACTTCCTAATCACTTAAGAACAATTAGAATATTTTTCTTGACTTTTTAAATAAAGATATTGAATTTTAAAGCTTAAAAATATTTAAAAAAAAAGCTGAAAATGAGTTTTCACTACAATAATTCCAATAAATCAAAGAAAATTTAGAAAATTATAAAATTTGCTCCTTTGAGTTCTCTAACCTCATGGAGATTTTTCAAAAATACAAAACTTAATTTTCACCACCTAAAATATTTTATTTTTATTAAATACCCGAAACTTAAAATAATTCTAATAAATCACAGAGAATTCACAAAATTATGAAATTTAGTCCAAAGGCTTCTATATTTTATGTCTACCTCAAGTAAAAATTTGAAATGATTATAATTTACTTTGGTCAAGTTAGGAATTTTCTTTGAAAAATCCTATTTTTGCATAAAAATAATTATATAAAATAAATTAAATTCTGAAAAATCACATTTTCTCCTATGATGTCTTAATTGACCCATGACTGAGGTAGGATAAAAATTTCAAAGTCATTTGAATTTAATTTGACAAATTAAGAAGTGTTAGAGCCTTAGGGGCAAATGTGTAATTTTGGAAATTTTGTCTTAATTAACATTTAAGCTTAAGTCAAGGAGGGAAATGGGTAACCTCTAATCTTAATCAATTCATTTAATGTTTGAAACACAAAGGGGTTAATTGGTAGAAACCAATCTCACTTTCTTAATTAAGTTAATAAATTTCTAAATTAGAGGGGGTTAATTGGTAGAAACCAATCTCACTTTCTTAATTAAGATTAATAAATTTCTAAATTAGAGTTAATTGGTAGAAACCAATTGCACTTTCTTAATTAAGATTAATAAATTTCTAAATTATTAACTTGGAAGTTTACCAAAATCAAATGATCCTCGGCTTAAGGGTATGAATTTTAGAAGTCAATAATTAATCAATTTAATACCCCTATTTTGATTTTCAAATAAAATTCAAATCTTGATCATGACCACTTAAGGCTTAACCCTTTTCAAAACTAATTAAGATACTCACCTAGGTCTTAAGGGCTTAGTGGTGACTAGGGTCAAAAAAAATGACTAAAAGAGGATTAGAGAAATAAACATAACAAAATCAAACATCCTTGAAACATCTAAAATTGACTAAATGAGGACTAAAGAAATAAACATAACATAATCAAACATCCTTGAAACACCACTAAGCCCAGTTAGGATTAAAAATTTGTCTAAGTGTTCAAATTACACTAACTTCCCCTTCAAGGGTATTCACTCACATAATTTTCAAATTAAATGATAAATGATAATTAACCTATTCTTAGGGATAATTGAGACATGAGTGCTCACTGAGTAATAAGGGTATTTACAAGATGAACCATTAAGAACCATAATAAGTTTAAATGGACTCAAGGCTTTTCACGAGTTGGTGAGAGGGGACCTGCTTCCCCCTCCTAACTTGTTGGATACCTCAGAGGCCTATTAAACTTAATATTCTTTGCTCAATGGAATCTTCCTTAATTAAACTTCTAAGGACCCGCAAAGATATGACATAGGGTTAGGAAAATTACCAAAATTTTACCCTTTCCATTTTAAGGACTCACCAAAATATGACATAGGGTTAGGAAAACCACCAGAAATTTACTTTTTCTGCTCTTCATAAATGCCCTCACATGCATTTTTTAAGTTTCAGGTGGTGGAACGAGAAGACTCATCAGGTACGCTTTTACAGTTTATAGTACCGTCTTTCTTCTGCCTTTTCCTTACATGTTTTATGATTGCATTTACTTGCATGTATGAAAACAACATAAACTTGCATGTTAACCATAACCATAACCATTCAAAATATAAAACAACTAAAAATTTAATCACAAACATCACACAAAAACCACAACTTCAACTTAGAAAACCAAAACCAAAACCAAAACTAAAATCAACCAAGATAAAATTCACCGCCACAACATTCAGCCACATAACCAAAACCAAAATTAAAAATCAACCAAGATAAAATTCACCGCCACAACATTCAAAATTAAAACCAAAACCAAAACTAAAATCAACCAAGATAAAATTCACCGCCACAACATTCAAAATATCCCAAAACCAAAATTAAAAATCAACCAAGATAAAATTCACCGCCACAACATTCAAAATATACAACCATAACCAGAACCAAAACTAAAATCAACCAAGATAAAATTCACCGCCACAACATTCAAAATATAAAACGAAACCAAAACTAAAATCAACCAAGATAAGATTCACCGTTACAACATTCAAAATATAAACCAACTCAAAATTTAATCACAAACATCACACAAAACCACAACTTCAACTAAATTAAGATGTCTTGATGATCGGGAATCCCTCGGAGGAGGTAACCTACGGTTGCTAACGAGGCTTCCAATGGTTTAAATGAAATCAAAATTTAATCACAAACATCACATAAAACTACAACTTCAACTAAATTAAGATGTCTCTATCGATGGGGAATCCGTAGGAGGAGGTAACCTACGATTGCTAACGAGGCTTCCCATGGTTTAAATGAAATTATGGAACTCATTAAGTTGAGTTTAGAAAGTTCATTTGGACTAAGTGAA
>JXCR01147390.1:90949-153303 GCA_002079205.1 Phalaenopsis hybrid cultivar
ACAGCTAACTCCTTGGACTTCAGGACTAGCTGTTCAACCATCTTTGAACAGAGGGGTTCAGAAGGCCATTAAGAACTCTTTAAATTTTTATATGGGGTCAGATCCACAATAGGTGTGTCGTTGGACTAATTCCATCTGGGCATTCTCTGCCACTAATTGGGTCCCGCACTGGGTCCTAAAATTTCTTCACATCTCCCTGCCAAATTTGATTTGCTATTTCACAAATTAAACCAAATTGTGTTGTGCTGCACACACTTTGAAATTTTCTTATATTAATTAAACTTTATACTTTTAAAAAATACTCATAAATTAAGACCCGCCCGATCAACCTCTATTTTCAATGCCTACACTAAAGATTATGAGGTTTTTGGCCATATAGCTAACCCTAAAACTTTCTGTTTTAAAGCCCGCTGCAATGGCCTACCGAACGCTGACCTTTTCCTGCAACCTGCCAACGGACCACAGCGCCCATAACGTCGCTCCCACCATCAAGTTCGGAGCTGGATTTGAAGACCTCGAGGTTATCCTCGGGAAAGCCCGATTCGTGGTAATGAAGATCGTTGCTCCAAAAATGTAAGAACCATCTGCAAAATTCAACTTGACTGCCTTCAGGACTTCCCTGATTGCAAGAAGGTTACAGCTACTACCATCGCGACACCCGTCAAACCTACTAGCCCCGCTATTGCTAAGGGGAAAGAAGTGATGATTGTTGAAGATTCAACTGAAGGGTTAACTGTCCCACCACCCGTGTTTGAAATTGGGTCAAGCTCAAGGACTGTACCACTAACCCGAACTCAAAGAAGGAATCACAATAGAAGAGTTCTAAGGGCCATCAAAGCCAAGACTCCTGAAAACACACCTGCTGAGGAGGAGCCTCATCTAATTGAAGAGGTGTTACCAAAAATTTCTCCACTCCTACGAGGGGGTAGATTCCATCCTCTGACGGATACTGATGGATATGAGAGTATCCGGAAGATTGCTGCTGCATTACCATCACTCCATGGACACAGTGAGGAAGAAAGGAAGTTCTCTCCTACCACTCGAGTTAGCACAGTTTTCAGAAGGCTTGCTAGCAAGGGAGGATGTTCTGATAGTGAATTACTTAACCGAGTGGGACATGAGATTCCCCCTCGTACGAAGAAAGAAATTTTGAAGGATATTAAGTCTATTAGAAAGTCTCACAAGTCGACTGAAAAGTCACCTACCCGTATTCCCGTCTGGTTCCGTTTGGGAAACCAAGTTGATACTGCTATAGTCACCATCGATCATACCACTACCAGGACCGATTAAGTTGTGACTGGGTCCGAGGATCTTACCCGACATTCTTGCATTCCCGGAAAGGAAAACAAGACGGTTACCTGACACTATAGCCGGTCTACACCACGGAGAGCATACCTTCCCTTGACATACTGATGTCTCTACTAAGATGTCCCGTCTTGAGACATCATCATTGAAGAGGAAAAGGGTATGGGTACCCAAGGTTGCTACATCGATACAGTTCAGTGAGCCTGCAAGATAAGAAGTAAAACCAGTGCCTGAAATATCTGACATCGTCGCGACAATAGCCAGCGAGATGGAGGAACAAGTAGAGGATGTCCATCAGGGTCCTCCAGATCTTAAAGCAATTAAGGAATCAATAATTGAGGAAAAAATTGAGAAACTCAGGATCGAGTTTTCTGAGAGCAAGGAGTTTCCGTCAATAGTGACAATGAAGATTTTGATTACAGTGATTACATGGAGGAGGATTTCATGGATGTCCATGTAATCGAAACCAGAGCTACCACATCTGCGCGCGAGGATCAACCCCACACCAAAGAGAAAGTCGTAGAAGAGCTGCATAGCGTTATCCTCCTAAGGGATGAGCAAGTCAGCCTACTGGAGAAAAGAATAGAAGAGATGACTGCAACTATGACCTCCATGGCCATAATTCAGGGGCAATCACAAGCACCAAGACTGGCTTCTCCATAGATTAATCAGCCAGAAATCATACACATTACAGATGAAAGAAGGGAGGCTACTTCAGCAGAAAAAGATGAACAACCAAAGAAGGATTCTCCGTCAGGTGCCACGCCAGAAAAGAAATTCAAGCAAATGGTTGAACAAGTGCGGGATGCCTTAGCCCAGTCCAAGGGCGGTGCATCAGTTTTAAAGGGTAGACCTTACCCTAAGGAGTTTGATGTCGTGCCTTTCCCCAAGGGTTTTGTGACCCCAAACTTCAAGATATTCGATAGGACTGGAAATCTGAGACAGCATATATCGCACTACCGAGCTAGTTGCGACAACACGAGGAATAACGAGGCTCTGCTCTGCCAGCAATTCGTCAGCAGCTTGTCAGGGATTGCTTTTGATTGGTACGCTGACCTACCTAACGGGTCAGTTAAAACATTTTCTGACTTGGAACAGTTATTTGTGAAAAGATTTGTTGGGGCACAACACCATGTGTCCATTAGAGAACTTATGATGGAAAAGCAAAAGTCTAGCAAAACTTTTGTAGACTATATTTTGAGGTGGAGAAACCTTAGCATGAAATGTGAACCTCAGCTACAGGAACATCAAGCTATTGAGATTCTACTCAAAAGCATTCATGGGCCAGTAGTTTTCATGCTTAAGGGACTCACCATCAAATCGTTTAAGAAGCTACTCAGTAAAGCCAACAGTCTTCAAAAAGAAATGAAGCACATGGAGCCACATGAAAAGGCTAAGGTGACCAGAGTGTTCGTAAAGAAATCAAGGGTAGTCGCAACCGTCGACAAAGGAAAGCAACCAATAAAGATATATGCAGAAGAGCATCGCCAGTTTTCGTCACAGTACTCTTAGAAACAGAGCAGTCAATCCAACCAACGACCGCCTCAGGAGGGATCACCTCGAACAGCGGGTAAAAGAATATTCCTGTTAGAGGGACAGAAAGTTGTGTATTCCTTCAAGGATGAGCTTGTACCTAAAATATTCAAAAGCTTGATGAAGAAACCAGAATTCAAACTACTTGATCCAAAGAAACCCGAAGAGGTGGATAAGTAGAATGAACCAAATTATTGTTCATACCACCGGTTGCTTGGGCACACTATAGACAAGTGTTTTGTCTTTAAGGACTGGCTTGAGAAGAACATCAAGGAAGAGAACATTACAATCTTGAAGGAGTATTTGAGAGAACCTGAAAAAGGTTCCATAAACATGGTTTCAGCTGAGTCAATCTCTTCGATCGATCCGTATACTAGAACAGACAAATGATGTACAACTTGGGATGAACTCAAGAGGATCCTTAATCAAATACATGATTCGTCGAAACAAGTTTCTACGAACACTAAAGAAGAATGGAATGAGGTCTGGAGTAGATCATCCAAGCAGATACTGAACAAGATACAGTCTGCATCAAAATAAGCCTCCATTCAGAGTCCGCAGCATACCGAGCCCGAGATGAAGATTTTACCAAAAAATCCATCATTTTCAAGGACAAAGAGCAACAAGAATAAAAGCGTCACTGCCAAGATTGATAGCACGGGGGGTAGGATAGAAGCTGCCTCTACTAGATTGGTTGTCTCGGATTCGGGGAAGAAAATCCTCGAACCCTTGACTTTGTATGATTATCTTTTTGTCCCTCCTGGGTCTTATGAATATAATGATTTTGATTTCAGCTACATTTTGACTGTTTCTGGTGATAATGTAACTGATTATGACCGATCTAGCTGTGATCTCGATCCCCAAAATGATCCTCAAATTGTACTCGAGTCTGATGAACTCGTTGTCAAGTTTAAAGAAAACATCAATGATACCGCTTACGACAACACTGATAATGAAGAGCCAATTCTCGAGCATCATGGAACACCACTCACCATTAACTTAGATCTTTCCGACAAAGAGGAAGATACACCGGGAGATACAATAATGATATCTCAAGAAGAATAAATCACAAAAGTCAACTTAAGGAGCGGAAAAGTGTTACCACCAAGAACAGCTCCAATAGACAAAGGAAAACAGATAATGTCTCGAGAAGAGATACCCTCACTTCTGCAAGTGGAAGAACCACATAATCAAGATAAAATTGGCGGATCATGCAAATTAGACTAAAACGTGCTAGCTCATCTTAGGAAGTTGCCTGCTCAACTAAGCATCTGCGACGCTTTGATCCTGTCAAAGGAAATGAGAGAGAGTCTTTGGTTACAGTTTTGCTTCACCCAGAAATTTGCTGAGCTCAGTTGGCTAGCACATCCTCAGATGAAGTTTGCTCTTTGATAGAACAGTCAGGGGTAACCTTCACAGATGAAGACTTGCTGCTCGGTACCGCCGACCACAACCGTCCACTCTACATCTCCATCAACATTGGCAGATTTGTGTTATCCAAACTTTTAGTAGATCCTGGAGCATCTCTTAACTTGATGAGCCTACGAACATTGGCCTATTTGGATATTGAAGCTCAAGAGCTTACGACTGATAAAATGATGTTAAGAGGATTCAACCATAAGGGAGAAAGAGCCCTTGGGTCAATTACATTACTTATGAAGGTTGGAGAACTCGTAACAACCGTTAAATTTCATATCATCGATGCCGAGACCTCTTTTAACGCTCTACTGGGTCGACCATGGATTCATGAGCACAACATGGTTCCATCATCCCTACACCAGTGCATCAAATACTACAAAGATGGTCAAGAAAATTGCATCAAGGGAGACCTACAACCATTTTCAGTACACAAAGTTGGTATCCATGAAGATGCTGCCTACTACGTGCCTCCAAAGAAGACTGTCTTCTCGTGTGAGATTCTGACAAACAAAGATGAAGATTCAGAAGAATCACAAAAAGGATGCCATACAACTCCGCTTCAACAACCTTCTATCACAACCTTACAATGAGTTGGTGGAGGTTCTTCTAGTTCACGCACCTGAGGTCGAGGCTGGGGACACATACGAGGAAAGATCAATTTAATTGTTGAACGGACTAGGCCAAACATCAACATTGGTGATGAAGACAATTCTAAAGACGAAATAATGATGATGAAGCAGAAGAAACCTCAGTATGAGATATCCCTAGAAGATACAGAGAAGAATGAATATGAAACAATGATTGATCGGATAAACCACTATGTGAATAATATGACCCTTACTCCGGTTCTCCCACAAATGGTCGAGAGTTTAGAGGTCAAGGAAGTCCGTAGTGTTGGTTCAAAGCCGATCAAATTTTACCACGCTTCTTCCTCTACTGAGCTTGAAAAACCTGTAAATTTTGATGTTGATTCTAATGAATTAATGGAATTATCTTTTGGTTACTTCTCGCCTTTACTCCAATTCTCCCTCAAAAGGTCGAGAGTTTAGAGGTCAAGGAAGTCCGCATAGTGTTGTTATGATCCTCACTCCGATTCTCCCTCAAAAGGTTGAGAGTTTAGAGGTCAAGGAAGTCCATAGTGTTGGGTAAAGTCGATCAAATTTTACCACGCTTCTTCCTCTACTGAGCTTGAAAAACCTGTAAATTTTGATGTTGATTCTAATGAATTAATGGAATTATCTTTTGGTTACTTCTCGCCTTACCTCTACTTAGCTTGAAAAACATGTAAATTTGGATGTTGATACTAATGAATTAATAGGGGTCAAGGAAGTCCGTAGTGTTGGTTCAAAGCCGATCAAATTTTACCGTGCTTCTACCTCTATTGAGCTTGAAAAACATGTAAATTTGGATGTTGATTCTAATGAATTAGTGGAACTGCCTTTTGGTGGAAAAAACATAGTGTTAGTTCAAAGCTGATCAAATTTTACCGCGCTTCTACCTCTACTGAGCTTGAAAAACATGTAAATTTGGATGTTGATTCTAATTAATTAATGGAAATGCCTTTTGTTTACTTCTCGCCTTGTGTTCAAAAGTTAATTCAACAGGGACACTTACCAAAACAACTATCTTTTGGTTACTTCTCGCCTTGTGTTCAAAAGTTAATTCAACAGGGACACTTACCAAAATCTTTTGGTTACTTTTGGCCTTGTGTTCAAAAGTTAATTCAACAGGGACACTTACCAAAACAAATGCCAAAAGATAAATTTTAACTTTTTGAAAAACTATGGAATGCTAAAAGTCGAACTCCCAATTCAAAAGAAGGTCTCAGATTTGGTACAGTTGGACCAGTCAATGATTCTGAATTTTGCATAGTTGTTACTAGTGAGTCAGAAGAGGATTGTCTCGATGTAGAGGATGACTCTACTGATCAACTAATAGAAGATGCTCCGCCAGAATTTGAGGAGGAAACTAAATCTACTATCGATGAATTGAAAGAGATTAACCTCGAGACTGAAGAATGACCTCGACCTACATTTATAAGTTCGCTACTTGATGACGAAGAATTTGCAGAATTGGTCAAACTATTAACAGAATTCAAAGATTGCTTTGCATGGAGCTACTATGAAATGCCACGACTGTCAGCAAAGGTCGCAGTCCATAAACTTGGGGTGGACAAGAATATAACCCCAGTAAAATAAGCTCTTAGGAGAATGCGCCTCAAGATAGAACAACAAGTCATCGTTGAAGTGAAAAAGTTGATAGACACCAACTTTGTTAAAGAAGAGCAATACCCCACGTGGTTAGCTAACATTGTACCTGTTAAAAAGAAAAATAGGTAGATCCGCGTTTGTGTCTACTTCAAAGATTTGAATAAGGCATGTCCAAAAGACGAGTTTCCACTACTTATACCAGAGATGATGGAGGATATCGCTTCAACACATGAGATTTTCTCCTTCATGAACGGATCGTCGGGATATAACCAAATCAAGATGGCTCCCGAGAATGCAGCGCTTACAGCTTTCAGAACACCGATTGGATTTTCTGCTACACAGTGATGTCGTTCGCCCTAAAGAATGCCGGAGCAACATATCAGTGTGCAATAACGAAGATTTTTGACGACCTCATTCACAATCAAGTAGAATGTTATGTGGATGATTTGGTCATCAAAAGTAAATGGAAAAATAGACCATTTGTACGATTTGAGGATTGTGTTTGAATGGTTATGACGATATGACCTTAAAATAAATCCTTTAAAGTGCGCCTTTGGCGTTACCTCCGAGAAAATTTCTGGGATTCCTTGTTCGTCATCGGGGAATCGAGATCGACCCGGATAAGATTAAAGCTATCTTGGAAATGCCTCCCCCTAAAACCTTGAAGCAACTATGTTCCTTCCAAGGGAAGTTGGCATATCTGATACGCTTTATTTCTAATCTCTCAGGTAGGTGTGAGCCTTTCTCGGCATTGATTAAAAAGGATGCCAGATTTATTTGGGAAGAGAAATGCCAACGGGCCTTTGAGAACGTTAAACAATATTTAATGACACCTCCTGTTTTGGCAGCCCCTATCCTGGGGAAACCGTTAATACTTTTTACTGTGGCTTTGGATGTCTCTCTTGGAGCCCTCTTAGCCCAAGTCAATGAGGAGGAAAAGAAAATGCGCTCTACTATTTGAGTCGTCGTCTAATACCGACGGAGATAAGGTATCCACCTATTGAGAAGCATTGTCTAAAAATAATTTTTGCGGCCCAAAAGCTTAGACATTACATGCTTTCTCATAAGATTACCCTAATCTCGAAAGTTAATCCATTGCAATATCTGACAACCCGACCAACACTCTCCAGACATTTAGCAAGATGGTCAATGATCTTATTGAAATTTGATATAACTTTTGTTCCCCTTCGTGCTATCAAGGGACAGATACTAGTGGACTTTCTCGCTGCACACCCACTACCAGCTGGGTCCTCTCTCAACGACGAGTTACCGGATGAGCAAATACTACAAATGGAATTTTCCAATGCGCAGCACTGGGAAATGTACTTCGATGGTGCTTCATTAGCCAGGACAGATAAGGGACAAGACAAAGTTATACTAGGCAAAGCAGGAATTGGTTTGATCTTTATTATGCCAGATAAGGGTATGTTGAGGTTCTCATACCACCTGATAGAGCCGTGCACCAACAATGAAGCAGAATATGAAGCTTTAATCACCGGATTGGAATTGGCAATCTCAATGGATATGACAAACATTGCCATTTATGATGACTCTCAACTTGTCATCCAGCAGGTCACCGGAAAATACAAAATTCTGAAACCAAGATTAGCAGAATACCATCAGTACACGATGAAGCTCCTAGAGCAGATTCCTGAGGTGACTTTCTACCGGATTCCTCTGGGAGATAATGCCCATGCCGACGCTCTACCAAAACTTGCTAAGGAAATGGGGTGTCCCCCGAAGGATTTCATCGAAGTCACGGTGCAAGGAAGACGAGTCTTGTCTCAAAATGACTTCGAAACTCTACGCAAGATTGGAAAAGAAGAAACAATAAATACAGTTGCGGACATCAACAAAGATTGGCGCATGCCATTAATAGAATATTTGCACACTCGAAAGCTGCCACATCATAAGAAAGTTGTCACATAGAATAAATAAGACAAGTCTAAGGCGTACCACATCACAAGAAGGGTCATGTCTTACGCCCTGGTGGGAAATGTTCTCTATAGAAGATCATTCAACCAAATGTGGCTACGGTGTTTGAGCAGAGCCGAAGCACAAAATATTGTCAAAGAGGTACATGCCGGATTGTGTGGCACTCACCAGTCAGGGCCAAAAATGAAAATGAAGATCAAAAGACTCGGGTATTATTGACCAGCAATGATGTTCAACTGCGTGGATACAACCAGAAGATGTCACCAATGCCAAGTGCATGGGGTGGTCTTACACCAGCCTCCGCTACACCCAACTGTTGCCTCGTGGCCATTCGAGTGTTGGGGCACGGACATAATAGGTCCGATAGACCCTCCATCTTCTAATATGAAACAGGTTTATACTTGCCGCTACAGACTACTTCTCTAAGTGGGCAGAGGCAGTGCCGCTATGAGAGGTCACAACACAGCAGGTTCTCCAGTTTTTCAAAAGTCAAATTGTTTATCATTTCGGAGTACCTCGAAGAATAATCTCTGATAACGGGACAACTTTCAAAAGTACCAAGATCAACAATTTCGTCAGAAGACATGGGATATATTGGAGATACTCTACAATTTACTATCTTAAAGCAAATGGTCTGGCTGAAGCTTTCAACAAGACACTGGTATAGATTTTGAAGAAAACACTGGATGAAAACAAAAGAGATTGGCATAACAAACTGTTAGAAGCCTTGTGGGCCTACCAGACGACTTTCAGGACTCCCACTTAGTGTTCACCTTATATGCTCGTGTACGGGACCGAGGTCGTGCTACCGCTAGAAATCCAGACACCATCTCTCAGAGTTGTCGTCGTCAACCAACTTAGAACGGTAGAAAGCGCGAAACTCAGACTTGAAGAACTAGAGAGTCTTGAGGGAAAGTAATTGGAAGCACAGCAACATTTGGAGCTCTCCCAGACAAAGATGGTACAAGCCCATGAAAAATTGGTCCGCCCGAGGACATTCAAAGTTGGTGACCTCGTTCTTGTGCTCAAAAGACCTATTCTTGCTCACTGCAAGATAGGTGGGAAATTTGAACCAACCTGGGAGGGACCATTTATCGTTGAGAAGGTCTATACAGGAGGAGCATACCAGTTAGTGGACTTCCGGGGTGAAAGACCCATGTTACCGATAAATGGACGATACTTGAAAACATATTACGTAACCTGATGCCGCTCAATGCCGCTTGCCTCTGTTCTCTTTGAAACTTTGAAACTGTAATTATTTTAGGGTTATCTATGTGGCCAAATATCTATGACCGGGTCTAAGTTTTTTAATTAACCTCATTATATTGAAAATTTTGAGAAGATTTTTGAACTTCACACATCCTCTTTTATACTTTTGAATTTAAATATTCTACTAAATTAAACGGAACTCACACATAAAATGAATAATCCTCTTCACCAAAACAAACTAAAATTTACTTTAATACATACTTTATTTGTTCTTGTTCATGCCAAGCTTTAACCCACTGACATTTTTTTTCTATCGTCTGCAAAAAAATGTCAGGACAAAGGCTGATCTTTGCCTTCCAGGATGGATGGAACCTCACACTGAATGAAGAGATGACACCACAAGGAGGTGTCACAGATTTCAATGTGGATTTCAACCAGGTTGATATGGACTACGAGGGTCCTCTAATGGATGTAGTCAGCAGTAAAGAAAAGGAGGGACTGCCTTCACTATTGAGGGTGACCACTCAAGACAATGTGTCACGCAAATGTAAAAATGTGATAGCGGAACAAGATCCGATGGAGGGGCCCAGCCGTCTGCCCTCCATGGTAGCTACTACAGCAAGGGACCTGATAGCTGCCCGTAGTGAACGACTACCGAATACTCCGCTTAGCAGAACACAGTGCAAAAATGCCAGCCGAAAGAAACAGAGAGCCTTTTTGCGACAAGAATGCAAACATAGAGAGACGTGAGCAATTTTCTTACCCCTATTCCTGAGGGACATATTTATGACCCAGATCTGAGAGAAACTTTTGCCAGCCTACCCAATATAGATGAAGAGTCATGATTTATGACAGAATCAGATGTGCTCCCAGTTCCTGATAACTTATGCAGGGGTTGCCCAACATGCAACATTGAGGTACCATTCGGGACATCAGTCACGGGCGCATTTGTAGAATGCCCGGACTGTAACGTTCTGCATCTACATCATTTCAGTACATTAGAATAATACACTTCAAGCACCAACGAGCCTCAGACTCCAGACTCCACGACAAATGAACCACATGTCCTATTGAGGACGGATCAGCATGCACCATGGAGCCCAGGATCATACATTCCACTAGAGGCTGAATCTCATATTCTGGATTGAACAACACTAGTTTGGGTTCCCGCCGAGGCCTGAAGGAAGGAACACCACGGCAGCTGCCAACTCCTGGTATGGTAGAATACTACAAGATAAGCAGAGTAAATAAAAGAGAATTTGAATTCTATGAAGAAGTTCAGGGAAAGTTTGTCAACATATTGGAGGGCCTAGAGCTATATATCAGGGTTTTCTCTGAAACTGATGAAAAGAGTATTCTGGACTGCATCTTCGATTTAAGAGATAGAGGTCGAGCGGGCCTTCTCATGAAGAGGACATATTCTGAACCGAAGAAATAGATGAGGGGAAAGGGAAGAATCACCATCCAATGCAGCTGTTGCTACAATTTCACGAACGACAGACAGGGGAATCCACCTGGGATCCTCAAATACAACCAAGTGGATCCATTGCCACCAATGATAAAATGGATGATTAAGAGAATGGTCAAGTGGAATATTCTACCCACTACTTGCATTCTCATTAGTTGCATCATTAACATTTATGAAGAAGGTGACTGCATTACCCCACACATCGATCATCATGATTTCGTGAGGCCTTTCTGCATGGTCTCGTTCATGAGTAAATGAAATATTCTGTTTGAAAAAGAAATTGATATAGTCGGCCCTGGCGAATTCAGAGGACCTGTGGAGATTCCTCTTCCAGTTGGTTCAGTGCTTGTCCTGAAGGGAAATGGTGCAGACATTGCCAAGCACTGCATTCCAGGAGTGCAACACCGTAGGGTGTCCGTAACCTTCCGTAAAATGGACGACATTAAAATACCGTATGGATTCTAGTAGGACCCAGAATTGGAGGAGTTATTTCCATACGAGCTATGAGAAGGTTGTACATCTAAGTACATGCCAAGGGAACTCTTATCCTGGAGCATGACTTAGATGGTCTGCTTGATCAGGAGCTCAACATACCTGGTACAGAGGGTTCACTTTCTTTCTTTTAACAGAATGACATGTATCTAATGTATGCAGTCTATAGTGTATTCATTTCATGAGATGATTCTCAATGTATTTCAGCATGGATTACATGATGTACCTTTTGAGGCGTTAGCCTATGTCTTGATTTATGGCAAATTAATGGAAATTTCTCTCAAATTACGCCTTTTTGTCAGTTTCCTTTTTGTGCGATGGATGAAAGCCGCGAACCATGCGATGGTTCAGAATTTTAATGAATAAAAAACGAAACAACAAATCTTCAACAATAAATAAAATATAAATAAAAAATAATCACAAATGAGTAAATTACAAAAATAAAATTCTTTTGAAAATCAACCAATTAAAATTAAAACTTGAAGAACATATTTTGAAAAATTAAATTGTGATAAAAACAACATGAAAATAAAACAAACCCGTTGAGTGGATGCTTCCGTTTCTGGAATTTCCTACTATTTGTGCACGCAGCACAACCATCGTTATCGACACTAACTCTCTTCACATCCCTGCAGAACTTCTCATTCTGCACAAAACCTCACAAAGCTTTACAAATCTCCTTCAACAGGATCAACCTTCACACATGATACACCTCTACAAATTCTACACCACAAGCTCTTTATAAATTTCAATTCTTACACCTTTGAGTTAATACCTAAATCCTGATTCTCACATTTCGAGGTCGATACCTAAATTTCGACTCTCTTGTTGGAATTGATACCTATAATTCAATTCTCACATCTTCAAATTGATACCCACATTTCAATTTTCACATCTTCGAATTGATAGCCACATTTCAATTCTCACATCTTCTAATTGATACCCACATTTCAATTCTTACATCTTTGAATTGATACCCACATTTCAATTCTCACATCTTTGAATTGATACCCACATTTCAATTCTCACTTCTGAATCTGTTCCACATTTTTGATTCATTACATTCGAGGTCGGTCCTTACATTCCGACACTCTCTTTTGAGAATTGACCCACATTTCAATTCTCACTTCTGAATTAGTTCCACATTTCTGATTCATTATATTCGATGTCAGTCCTTACATTCTGACACTCTCTTTTGAGAATTGACCTACATTTCAACTCTCACCTTTGAATCAGTCTCACATTTTTGATTCATTAAATTTGAGGTCGGTCCTTACATTCCGACACTCTCTTTTGAGAATTGACCTACTGTTCAATTCTCACTTCTGAATCAGTCCCACATTTCTGTTTCATTAAATTCGAGGTCGGTCCTTACATTCTGACACTTTCTTATGAGAATTGACCTACATTTCAATTCTCATTTCCGAATCAGCCCTACATTTCTGATTCATTACATTCGAGGTCGGTCCTTACATTACGACACTCTCTTTTGAGAACTGACCTACACTTCAATTCTTATTTCCAAATTAGCCCTACATTTCTGATTCTTTACACTCGAGGTCGGTCCTTACATTCCGACACTCTCTCTTTTGAGAATTGATATACAATTCAATTCTCAGTCCTACATTTCTGATTCATTACATTCGAGGCCGGTCCTTACATTCCGACTCTCTCTCTCTCTTTTTGAATTGATATCTGAATTTCAATTCCCACCTCGGGGTCAACACTTTTCTGACTGACTCCCATCCTTTGGAAATCTTTGAAATTTCATAACTCAAAGACCACTCTCTGATCCCTAGCAAGAGTCCCTACTTCTTGACTTCATCAAACACTCACCTGCTAATTCCCCAGCGGAAACAAATCACACACACAACTCTACGCGTACTCTGGGTCTGTTGACTTAAGAGTTTGTATTGGTTTTGGTTGATCTCGTCGGTCAATGCCAATACGCGCGGTGTACTTGCCCAGCACACCGCACTTATTGGGGGTCCATTTGTTGACCTCACTTTTGGTTGAGGTTTAGTTTTTTCCTCTTTAATAGCCTAAGGTCTAGCCATAGGACTTTCCTATTGACTATTTCTAGAAAACTAGATCTGGAACCCTCATCAGTAGAAATTCCAAACTCTTCTCTACTCAACTTGAAGTTCCACATATTAGTCATAACCTCTAGCACTTAGTAGGTAGGGTCACTATGGGGGAAACTCAAGATGAGTCAACCTTAGGACTACTGGAAATGGGGTTTGATCTTTTGGCCTAGATCCCTTAAACTCAAATTTCTAGCCTAGATCCCATGATCTTTTGGGATACTCATGTAGATGGTCCACTAAACCCACTATCCCTAAGACTATAGTTTAGCTAAGACCACTATGTAGAGGACTCAAAATGGGGTTTCCATTGGTTCATGGCTTGTTGATGATGGTTGGTACCTCAATATCCCTCTTGGGCCCAAAATTCCAAAAATTCCAAAAATTTATAGAAAGTCCCAATAAATCCTAAATATTCCTATTTTCATTTCTCTTAACTACCACATGACTCAATTTGACCAATTTTACCATTTTTAACCAAAACCCCCAAATTTGCCTTTAAGGGCCAAAATTTCCCCAAATTCAACTCAAATGTCCATCAATTTCACCTTAATTGACCTCAATTCCAATCATAAACTCAAATTCCCATTTTGATATGACTAAATTAAACCAAATCCAAGCTCAATTGGTCCATGATTTGAGCCAAATTTTGAGTTAGGTTAAAGCCCCACTTTTGACCATATGACCTAATCTCACCAAATTGAACCCATAGCCTAGTCAATTGACCCAAATTAAAATTGCAAAATCTTGATAAAATTCTTATACATGTAAATCAACCATCAATTGGCCTTTGTGAAGTCTCAAATCCATTTGATTTTGGCCTGAATCCAAAATTCCCAAATTTAGCCCCAAATTGGCTAAGTCCCCAAATTTCACCCAATTGATTGCCTTAACCTCCAAATTTGCATCCAATTCATGTTTAAAACTCTTCATGAGGTCGCTATTGACCATTTATAATAATCAATTTGGACTTATCCCAAGGCTAACCCAAGCTAGGCCCAAGCCTAGCCCAATATAACCAAATTGATTAAGGTTCAAAATTCCGTCAAATTAACCCTTCAATTGAGCTTAAAACTACTTCCATCCTTCACCAAAGTTGTTCCTTATGATCATCTACACCAAATAAAATATTTATTTGGACTTCCATCCTTCACCAAAGTTATTCCTTATGATCATCTACACCAAATGCAAAATCAAATTGAGCAATTGACATGGCTAGTCTAGCCCAAACCCAAGTTTTGGTAATTTGTACCCACTTGGACCCATGCACTAAATGTGACCTAAGCACCTTAAAGTCACCAAATTAACTCCACTCCAGCCATTTATTGGACTTAGTGACCAGTACAAATACCATGAAACCACCTAAATCAAGCCATGGACCAAAGGTCCCCCAAATTAAGGGATATTATTTCTAAAAATGCACATGCTTAAGATATCTTTGCCAAATCAGAGCACATTTGCATTAAATTGTTGTGATGGATTCCTCTGGGCTCCCTGAGCTCCTAGCCACCTCCCCCTGGTAGGCTAGCCAGCTTAGTGGCCGAAAAAGCTCAAAACTGAGAGCCACCCCCATGGCACCTCACCTAAAATCAAACCTAAAGGTCAGCTCATCCAAATCAAATTGAAGAGCTCCTCTGCCTTACACCTAAGCACCACAATGCACCCAAACTTGTGCCCTAAGAGCCACCCCATGACCAGTTTTATAAATACTCACCTCAACAGCCATGGGAGGTGTGCTAAAAATTTTCTTAGAGAGGCCTCTCCAAACTTCTCACAGAGCTTTCCTAAGATCCCTTCAGTGCATTTCAACTATTTTTCCAAACCAGTTCTCATTGCCGGAGCTCAATTTTGAGCTTGAAACCTTGCCAGAAACCAGGACAGAACCCAATATACCTCCACAGGCCACCAAACTCAAATTAAACCTTCACAAAAGTGAAATAAGCCAAAACCCCATAAAATCCCCCTTCAACAGAGCCTCTACCATAGCTCTAGACCAACACCCAAATCCGACCGTGATCGAATTCCTACTTAGGCCTTAGACCAATACCATGGACTCAATCCCTAGCCTCCTTGGACCCCAACGAACGTGTTGAACCCCTCTGATCGAAGCTTCACTTCTCAGAGCAAAGGTATAAAACCTCACCTCATCCTCAGCCTATTTCGATTCTCCATTTAATTAGGCATAATTTAATTGCATGATTACCATATGGATATGTTCGTCTCACTTAGACGAGTCCACATGATCAAACCCGATGTGATTTTGTTGAGTCTAGGCTGAGATCTTAGGATTTTAGTGTGGATGATCACAGGATCATTCTATCGGGGACGATGATGGGGAGCCATTCGATCGAGCGTGTATCAAATGGACGGAGGAGATCGAGCCGGACAGCGCTCCGGGACATAAACTGCAGGCTGAGTCAGCAGCTACGTGGATGGCGGCGTCCAACCAGAGCGCGCCACGTATGCCTTCGGAGCTGCCTAGGATCTAGTCAGCATGCGCGGTTTAAATAGATAAATAGGACTTTTTCTTATATATTTAGATACCCCTAACTTAGAAAAATCATAACTTTGTGTAGAAAAGTCACAAAAATAAAATAAAAATATCCACTTGCTCAGTGAATAGAGGAAAATAATGTGGAATAAATTTCAAGTCTATTTGATGGATAAAATATTTTTAATTAATTAAACACTGTTTGGGATCATTTGATTCTCTAGGCATACTGATACATCACCTTGGCTTGAAACTTTGGCATATTGTAGCCTTTGTCAAGGGAAACATACTTTGATTTTTCCAAAGTCAGAGGAGGTTCCTATACAGAGATCCAAATTTTTCAAGATCTTGCACATTATTTCTTTAAAATAATCATGGAAATTAGTATATTGATTAGAAAATCCTAAGAAAATTTTGGAAGGTCCACCATGACTAGAGAAGCCTTTGGGAAAATCCTAAAAAAATTTTGGAAGGTCCACCATGACTAGAGAAACCTTTGGAAATAATTTCAATCAATTCACTTAGAATATCCTTAAATTTTACAAACACTAAATCACTAAAATAATAAATTTGGAAAAATATAAATATTTGAATGACTTGATTTTTGATCTCCACTATGATTTATGATCCAGAGAACTCATCATAAAAAGTTCAAAATATTTTGAATTTCTTTAATAACTTAAGTTGATTTTTAAAGATAAATACCACTTTTGACACTTAAATGATTTTTAAAAATGATAACTTAAATTGATTTTTAAAGATAAATACCACTCTTAACATTTAAATAATTTTTAAAAATCAAAATATAAAAAAAAAATATAAAACTTAGTTTTTCAGTTCTCTGTGATCAGGGATATTTTATAAAAATAAAATTATATTTAAAATAAACACTTGATTTTTAGCCTATTTTAAATATTTAAAATAATTAAAAATTCATAAAAATAACAAAAATAATAAAACTCATGGAAATGTCCTAAATTGCTTCCTAATCACTTAGGAACAATTAGAATATTTTTATTGAGTTTTTAAATAAAGATATTGAATTTCAAAGTTTAAAAATATTTAAAAAAAAAAAGCTAAAAATGAGTTTTCACTAAAATAATTCCAATAAATCAAAGTAAAATAAAAAAATTATAAAATTTACTCCTCTGAGTTCTCTAACCTTAGAGAGATTTTTCAAAAATACAAAACTTAATTTTCACCTCCTAAAATATTTTATTTTTATTAAATAGCCCAGAACTTAAGATAATTCTAATAAATCACAGAGAATTAAAAAGAAATATGAACTTTAGTCCAAAGGCTTCTCTAGTCTAGGTCTACCTTCGGTAAAAATTTCAAAGGATTAGAATTTACTTTGGTCAAGTTAGGAATTTTCTTTGAAAAATCCTATTTTTGCATAAAAATAATTATATAAAATAAATTAAATTCTGAAAAATCACATTTTCTCCTCTGATATCTTATTGACCCATGAATGAGGTAGGATATGAATTACAAAGTCATTTGAATTGAATTTGACAAATTATGAAGTGTTAGAGCCTTAAAGGCAAATGTGTAATTTTGGAAATTTAGTCTTAATTCACATTTAGGCTTAAGTCAAGGAAGGAAATGGGTAACCTCTAATCTTAATCAATTCATTCGATGTTTGAAACACAAAGGGGTTAATTGGTAGAAACCAATCTCACTTTCCTAATTAAGTTAATAAATTTCTAAATTATTAAAATTTGGAAGTTTACCAAAATCAAATGATCCTGGGCTTAGGGGTATGAATTTTGGAAGTCAATAATTAATCAATTTAATACCCCTATTTTGATTTTCAAATAAAATTCAAATCATGAATCAAGACCACTTAAGGCTTAACCCTTTTCAAAACTAATTAAGATACTCACCTAGGTCTTAAGGGCTTAGTGATGACTTAGGCTAAATCAAAATTGAATAAATGAGGATTAGAGAAATAAACATAACATAGTCAAAAATCCTTGAAACACCTCTAATAAATGTCCCAATTTTGAACCATTCCCTTTTGAACACCTCTTGATCCAATTTCGTTGAAAATCCTATCCTTTTGGAGTCCTTGAAGATAATTTTTCTTGATTTTTATCTAGAGTCTTCTTAGATGACTTTGGTCATTTAAGAAGTAATTAACTATAGGGGCTTGCCCTTGTAGGAAGCATGTCCGAACCCAGCTTAATATAAACCCTATTTAATCCTTTATATTAAATAGGGGAACTTGTCGGCAAATACAAAGGTTTTGAGACTAGACGGAATAGATACAGGAGTTGAGGTACAGTGCTCTTTCATTTTAAATTATGAAAAATATGGGGTCAGTTTGATTTCGTACTTCAATGTCCTTCCGAAGAGGACGAGTGGATTTCGATTCCAGTGACCGACAGCTTCTTACGGGCAACTCCCCACCAACCAAAAATAGCACCGACATCCTTGCCCTTACTTTAAGATATGGTTTTGTGAAGTATTTATTTTGTTTTATATGATTTTAAATGTCAATAATTTGTGATGATTTAAACTCCAATCTTCATTTACTTTTTGATCTAGCCAATTGAAATGTTAAAATGTGTTCAAAAACATATATTCCAAAAGGGTTATGATTTCTACAACATAGGGAGACTCACATTTGGTTTCATGGGAGAGTATGTCATCCATGGTTTTGGGTGCAAATAAAAAGGGAAATATACTTTGTTGGATGTAAAATTAGAGATTTTAAGGTGACTGATTAAAATCATCAATTCAGTTTAGTTGATTGGAAACTGATGCAAGATTTTTAGACCTCATTTGAGGGCAGCCAATATCCTCCCAGCCTAACTATGGAAGTAGGGACCAAGCTCTGGATTAGTTAATGTTTTTTATGCACTCGAAAAAGGGTAAAGAATATGATTACTTCTATTTGGCACAAAACAATATATATATATATATATATATATATATATATATATATATTCAAATGATTTTAATCTCTTCACAATACATATACTTATTGTAAATGGGAAGGATACTTTCTTATATTTGAATTTTTTGTCACAAAATATTTTGTTTAGTTTTTGTAAGTTTACTTTTGAAAGTTTAGAATTTAGTTTAGTTAATTCTGTCTTTCAACTGCATTTTAATAAGCATTCACTCTAGTATTTAATCTTCAAATTTTGCACTTTAATTTTTGTAGTTTTAAAAATTATAGTATACATTATAATCTTAAGAATTTACTTATAGGCAATTCCAAATTCCCTGTGGGATCGATATCTAGGACTCCATTAGAACCCTTGATTACTTGAGTAATACGTATACTTACATTATTTTAAAAGGGGATTTGGCAGTTTAAAGATTTTTAAGAGATAAGACTATTTTCACTAAAGTTATTTTTGTTGGTATTAATTTGCAGATTTGCTATTGTATATGCTATGTGGATTTGGTAATATTAAAAAATAATTGCAAAATTAACACACTAAATCCACTCGCATTAATAGTCATGATGGAGCCGGACACGAAGATGGAGCAATACAACAGGCTGATGAGGAGGCTACATAGCTGGTAGTGTTGAATGACAGAGCGCCACATGGAAAGCTCAACACGTACGAGGATCCAATCAGCGCCGCATGGATAAGTTGAAAAATAAGCCTTTTTTTGAATCATTTATATACCAGAACTTTTAAAATCCACAACTTTGCGTAGAAAAATCATAAAAATAAAATAAAAATACCCACTTGCTCAGTGAACAAAGAAAATAATGTGAACTAAAAAAAAATTAATTATTGACTCTTTGATTTTTAATAAATTAAATAGCCACTGTGGTATTTTAATTCATTATGATTAATATTGCTCACCATGGCTTGAGATTTTTAGAGCTTGATCCTCATGATAGAGAAGATGTTCCTTGATTTTTCCAAAACCATACATCTCATTGCTTCTAGCCCTAATTTTTAAGCTTGGATGGCTATTTTGGATTAAATTAATTATAAAAATTAAAATACCACTTGGAAAATTAGGAGATAAAATTTAGTAGGTTCCCTGTGGTTGAGAAGCCTAAGAAAAATATCATGATAATCTTAATAGTCTTTTACATTTCTAAAATTATTTAAATGTGTATAACTTGTACTAATTTATTTAAATTAAATTTTAATAAAAAATTAAGGAAATGAAGTCCACATTATGTGTAAAAATTATGTTCATTCACTGTAAAAATTTGAAATTTAATTGATTAAGTTTAAGCATTAAAGTTGATTTTATAAGGAAAATTATATTTTCCCATAAAAATAATTATATTAAATTAAATATACTTAGGAAAATTATGAAAATTTGGTTTCTTGAGTTCCTTGTGATCAGGGGCACTTAGGATAAATAAATGTTTTTAAGAAAATACTTCATTTTGAGCTATATTTTAAATTAAAAATAATTAAAATCAATTAAAAATTTTAAAAATATAAAAAATATTTTAAAATGTTCCTAATGGTTTCTTGATCACTTGGGACTCATTAAAATTTTTTTTTCTCAATTTTTCTAAGTTAAAAATAAATTTTTAAGGCCTTAAATGTATTTTTCTTAACTTTCATTAAAAATAATTATAATAAATAAATTAAAAATCATAAAAATATAAAATTTGTTTCTCTCAGTTCTTTGGACTCAGAAAAGTTTAATAAAAATTTTAAAAATAAATTTGTAATCAAAACATATTTTCCTTTTAATTAAATCGCTAAAAATCTATAAATAATTATAAAATTAAATTAAAATTTAATTTAGAAGATCATGATATTTTGTCTAAGTGTTTCTCTGACCTAAGGGAACCTCTAATAATTTATTCTATGAACAAAAAAAATTTACTTTGATTGATTAAATAAATGAATATTGAAATCCTACTTTGTAAGTTAAGATAATTATTTAAATAAAAATTTGAAAAAATCACCTTTTCGCTTCTGATGTTTTAATTGCCTCATGAGCAGGGTACTTTTAAAATTTTTTTGAAGTCATTTGAATTATGCTTTATGAGTTATGGAGTGAAGGGCCCCATAGGAAAAATGGTCATTTTGGACTTTTGTGCCTTAATTAAAATTTAAGATCAACCAAAGGGAAAAATGAGTAATTTTGATCTTAATGAATATTTTTGGATGTTGAAACAGAATGGGTTAAATAGGAGAAGCCAATTTGCCCACTTTCCATGATAAGAACAAAGTTATAATTTTCGATATTATCAAGGCTTGGGAAGTCATCGAGGTTTTCCTCAGGATCTATGACATCCCTAGCTCTTCTTCCTTTATATTCTATAATAAATGTTCTAAATTTGAGTCATTCCCATTTCACACCTATTTGTCTGATCTTTTGAAAAGTCTTATCATTTGAAATTCTTGAAGATAATATTCCTTGATTTTTATTGAGAGTTTTCTTAGGTGACTTCGATTATCTAAGATGTAATTAACTATAGAGGCTTGCCCTTATAGAAAACTTTATGAACCCAGCTTATTATAAACTCTATTAATTTTTTGTATTAAATAGGAGAACTTATTAGTCAACATATAAAATGATTTTTTGTAGACTTAAAATGATGTCATAAATTTTTTAATTTATTTAATCGAGCCGTACCAGGAATTAGTGTGTCTACCCTTTAAGATATATGCATTGCTTGCGGTATTAGACTCATTTATTTAAACTACTAAGGATATGAGATCAGTCCGGTCTTATATTTTCAAAATTTAAAATACAACTTTTCCCAAATAATATATATAAATTAAATTAAATCGGGCATCGGGATATCCATTCTGACGACCGAAAATTTCAAATTTGGAGACCGACAGCTTTGGACGACCCCGCTGGGGAATAGTTTCTTTGTCCATTTAAATCAAAGAATCTTGTCTTCATACATCAGTATTGTGTCCATGTCGCTTATGGATAAGATTAACCTTCTTCTGTTGACTTGCTTCACTCATTTTTTTTTTGGGCAAGTACGGTCAACTCTTTTGGACTTTAGGGTCGTCTGTTTAACTACCTTTAAATAGAGAGGTTTAGGAGTTTATTAGGACTTTTATCTTTGCGTGGGGTCGGATCCTCAATAGGAGTGTTGGTGGACTAATTCCGCCTGGGCATTGTGCATTATGAAGTTGGTTCCGTATTGGGTCATAAACTTTTCTTTTCTCTTTGTATCTTTTCGGGTTTGGTTTACTTTTCTACGAATCAAGACAAATTATTGCGTCTCTTCACAGTTGTTTAATTTGTTTATTGTAACTCTTTAGTGTTTTAATCATAAATAAATAATAAATTTGAAAATTAAAATAATAAAGGATATGCCTAGTTTATAGGACAAGTGTGTTAACTTGAGTACTTTTGTCAAAACTGCCAGGCATGGGAAATCACTGACTTTCAAAAATTCTTCAAATGATAGGGACAATATCTTTGCCAAAGTTGATCTTTTCTTTCACCTCCGGAATGGAGTTCGCTGTCAATAGGAATGAGATGCATGTCATAATAGTTATTAAATTTGGACAAGGGTTTGACAATATTAGAGTCAAGTTTGGGAAGGTGGCCGTCACAGTAATGAAATTTGAAATGGTAAGTCAGTGGAGCCTATTATAGAGTTCAACTTGAAATCTGCTAAGGAATTCTCCCCTCCAAAGGTGTTGGTTGAAAAGAACCCTACTATTGCTATAAAGTCTGTCGTTAGGAGCGATGGGGCTTCTCCGAGGACTGCTTCTATTCCTACTACCGGATTCACCATCACTGCACCAACTGTTCAACTAAATAAAGGAAAAGGGATTCTAGATCAAAGCCTGTGTAACTGATGAAGGCAAAGGAAAGGAGGCACAAACATAAAATTTTGAAATCCAAACAACCTCGGCAGTCCCGCCAACACCTACAACAGTTATCACATCATAGTCAGCCTCAGTAGCAGCAACAGACACAACAGTATGGCCAGTCTAGCTAGCAGTCATACCAGAGAGGACCGTAACATATAAATGGTAGATGGGTCCAACTTTTTGTAAATGGATGACAAGAGTGTACTCTTTTTAAGATGAAATTGTGTCAAAGTTTTTCCATGACTTGCTAAAGAAACAAGTATTCAGACTATCAAAACCAAAAAAGCCAGAAGAGGTCAACCAAGAGGACCATCCCCAATACTAAGCATACCACCAGTTGCTTGGACACACCATAGAACACTGCTTTAACTTCAAGGATTAGCTTGAGAAGAGTTTTAAAAGTGGAAATGAAGAAATCCCCAAGGAATATTTGAAAGAACCTAAAAAAAGGCTCCATAAATATGATTTCGATTAATTCGATTAACTTCTACACAACTACTTCGGTGCTCGACAAAAGAAATTTTTACTCTTCAGAAATCTCCAACCGACCTAATGGTAATCAAGGGAAATTCAATTGAGGCTAAGCTAGAGAGGCTCCGAGCAAATATTTGTTGGTTGTTTGAATAACAAAAAAAAGATATGAATGATGAAAATTACGATGTGCTAGATTACATGGACGAGGGATTAACAGAAATCAATGTCATCAAGACCCGTGCCGAGTTATCTGCGCATGATGCTCTATCTTGTAGTGAGGAGAATGCCATAGATGAGAGGCAAGGGGCCATCCAACAAAGGGATAAATAGATCAGTCATCTCAAAAAGAAAATTAAAGAAATGATGACCACCATGATTGCAATGCAAAGACAATCACAATCACAACAGATGGTACCTCCAGAAACAAACTAACCAGAAATCACTTATGTTGTAGATGAAAGAAAAGAGTTCACCTCCAATGAAAAGTTGAAGAAAGATTCAGTTTAGGATCTGATTTACGAAAATGAAATTAAACAGATGGTCGAACAACAGGTGAGAGAAACCCTGGATCAGTCAAAAGGAGGGGCATCAACTGTAAAGGGTAGACCCTACTCAGAGGTCTTTGACGCCATCTAATACCCCAAGGGTTTTGTACCACCTATGTTCAAAAAATTTGATGGAACCAGAAACCCTCATCAGCATGTTGCACACTTCTAAGCGCGCTGCTGAAACACGGGAGGTAACAAAGCACTTTTGTTCCGTCAATTTGTAAGTAGCCTTACTGGAGTCACCTTTGATTTCTATGTAGAACTACCAAATGGTTCAATGAAGACATTCATAGAAATGGAAAACCTTTTTGTCAATCAATTGCCAGAGTTTAGTTTCACACCCATGTTGGTGATCATTTGGCAGAAATGCAAAAGTCAGATAAAACCTTAATGGAGTAGATTCTACGATGGATAAATCTCAGCATAAGATGTGAGTCGTAGTTGCAAGAGCAGCAAGTAGTTGAGATTCTTCAAAAGAGCATCCATGGTCCAGTGGGTTTCATACTTAAAGGTTTTACAATCAGAACGTTTGAGAAGTTACTTAACAAAGTTAGGAATCTCCAAAGAGAAGCTAAGCAGATTTACTTTCCAAAAAAGACTGAAGAGTCAGAACCAATGGAGGTATTCAAGAAAAAATCTAGGACAGTTGCTGTGGTTAGGAGGGGAAAACGATAATTGCAAATACAAGCCGAACAACGTCAACAAACCTTCCAACGTGCTCGTCGGAATAATAGACAATCATCTCAGCAGAGACCTTACTAGACAGAAGAAATACATGTTCCAGCCTTGAATGCTTGATCAAATGGGATATACTCTTTTAAAGATGAAACAACAAAAAAAGATGTTCCATAGTTTGATCATGAATCCCGAGTTCAGGTTGCCCAAGTCGAAGAAGCTCGATGAGGTCAACAAGAAAGGACATCCAAGATATTTCCCGTACCATAGATTCATTGGACACACCATAGATGAGTGTTGTTGTTTCAAAGACTTTCTTGAAGAGAATTTCAAGAATGAGGATGTAACGATCCTGGAAGAAAACTTGAAAAGAACCTGAAATTGGTTCTATCAATAAGACTTCCATTGATTTGTTTGTTCTAAGTGACCTCTACATAACTTATAATGAATGAAATGCCTCTTAGATACTATTGTACTACTATTTTTGTTTAAAAAGGGGATATTAATGAGATTAGTGTTCCATCCCTCCCACCACATTAAAGAAAAGAAAAAAATTTTGGTTGTTCAAGATTCCTTAGTGTTCAGTTTTTGTTGCATACATTCAATAGATAAATTCACATTAAATAAAAAGGAAAGTATTCGGGAAACAATAAACTAACTGATTCAGAGGCTTAAACTCTAATAGAACTACAATTAAGCAGGGGGTGATACCAGATGAAGGTCTACAATTATGATGACTTCAGGGAAGAATGAAATTAATGCCCTAATAACTGAGTCATCTACTTTAAGGAATGAAGGCTGAGTCCTATATTGATTTTAAAATAAAATAGTGTGGTTAAAATACGAGTAATTAACTTGGGATATCATGAACCTTTTAATTTTCTACCATGTGACTTGGTCCTGAGTTTCGAACAAGTTATAATATCTCATAATTTGTCTTAAGAATTATTTGATGATTATTAGTCAGAGGAGTTTGGACATTCAAAATCCTTAAAAGAAATTTTTTCCATAAGATATAGTAATTATAAAAAAAAGAAGGAAGAAAAAAAATTGTGTGGAAATCCCTGAGAAGAAGCTTGAGGTGAGCATATAATCAAAAATTGGTATCTGAATTCAAGCATTCAAAATCCTTAAATTATGCTCTACCAGATATAGTAATTCACTGTAAAATAGGAAAAAAAAATTCTGTGAAGAGCTTGATCCGAAAAATCGAAGCAAAGAAGAGCTCCTTGGGAAGAAGCTTGAGGAGGAAGTATAATAAAAAATTGGTGTCTGAATCCTCCCCTAATTAATTAGATTTAAAAACCATCCTAAGAAATTCTTTGATAATATATTCAAGAAAAAGTTCAACGATCTTGAGTCTTTTGGTTGACTATTAATTGACTCAGAAATATCTTCGGAAAACAAAACATATTTTGATCACACGACCAAATTTTTGAAATCTACTTAGGCTCAAAAAGAAAAATTAAAGAAATGATGATGATATTAGCAGTTAATGGAAATTGAACTTTAAAGTTATATCCTTCAATGCCCAATAAATAAAACTTCAACGACAATTTGAAGAACATCAGAGTGATTTCTCAAAGACAACTTCAACAACCTTTACAAAATCTACAATAGATTAAATGACGACTGCTACAAATGAAGCAACAAAGTTGTGGCCTCTTTAGCTGTGGTGTATGCAGAAATAATGCATTTTTATGTGTACTTGAAAGAATATAGTTCTGATAGTACCTTAAGGAATGGGATATTTTCTACACTTATCGTTAGTTAATGGACGATACTTCAAGAAGTACTCTTCCTCATGATGTTTCAGAGACGAAGGCTCGTTCTTAGAAGCTCAAACGTCATGCTTGTCTAAAATTGGGTCCAAATATTAACAAAAAAAAAGAATGACAATAAAATAAAAGAAAAACTCATAAAATAATTAGATACACAAAGTGTAGCGGCAGAACTCGAACTCCCAAACTTCAATTCCATAAATCTTCACAAATTCTACAAATTTACCATAAATTTGACACACTATATTTTAGAGGTTGAGGATCACAACATCTGATACCGCATTGCTTCAGACATTACTCTATCTCAATGGTTCACACTATATTTTAAAGGTTGAGGATCACAACATCTGATACCGCATTGCTTTAGACATTCCTCTATCACGATCGATCAGACAATGTTTTAGAGGATGAGGATTTATATCTGATTTCGCATTGAATTGCAATGGTTCACATGATATTTTATAGGATGAGGATTTTATATCCGATTATGCATAGCTTTGCAATGGTTCACACGATATTTTAGAGGATGAGGATTTTATATCCAATTTTGCATTACATTGCAATGGTTCACACAATATTCTAGAGGATAGGGATTTTATATCCAATTCCGCATTGCTTTAAGAGTCCCTTCCTATCACAATCTTTCCAATCAAATTCAATGATATTCTAGAGGCTGAAGATTTTTTATCCGATTCCATGTTGCTTTAAGAGTCCCCTCCTTTCACAATCGTTCAAATCAAATTCAATGATAACCTGGAGGATGAGGATTTTAAATCCAATTCAACATTGCATTGCAATGGTTCAATCAATATTCTAGAGGATGAGAATTTTAAATCCGATTCAACATTGCATTGCAATATGTCAATCAATATTCTAGAGGATGAGGATTTTATACCCGATCATGCATTACATTGCAATGGTTCACATGATATTCTAGAGGATGAGGATTTTATATCTGATTCCGCGTTGCATTGCAATGGTTCACACGATACTCTAGAGGATAAGGATTTTATATCTGATTCTGCATTGCTTTAAGGAGTCATTCCTTATCGCAATCTTTCAAATCAAATTCAATGATATTCTAGAGGTTGAGGATTTTATATCCGATGCCATGTTGCTTTAGCAATCCCCTCCTACCGCAATCTTTCAAATCAAATTCAAGGATATTTTAGAGGATAAGGATTCCAACATCTGATTTTGCATTGCTTTGCAATTACTCAAATATTAAATTTTAGAGGAAGAGGATTCCGACATCCGATTCCGCATTTCCTTGCAATTGTTCAAATATATCAAATTTTAGAGGATGAGGATTCCGACATCCAATTGCTCATTGCTTTTCAATGGTTCAAATATCAAATTTTAGAGGATGAGGATTCTAACATCCGATTCTGCATTGCTTTGCAATGGTTCAAATAAAAAAATTTGGAGAATGAGGATTCCAACATCCGATTCCACATTGCTTTGCAATGGTTCAAATATCAAATTTTAGAAGAAGAGGGTTTCAACATCTGATTCTGCTTGCTTTGTATTGATTCAAATATCAAATTTTAGAGGATGAGGATTCTGACATCCGATTTTACATTGCTTTGCAAAGGTTCAAACATAAAATTTTAGAGGTGAAGGGAATAAGTCCTTTGATTCCCTAGGGTCTAGCCATTAGACTTTCCTGTTGAATATTCTTAGAGGACTAGAAAAGGAACCCTCACCATTAGAAATTCTAAACTCTTCTTTTCTCAATTTGAAGTTCCACATATTGGTCTTAACCTCTAGCACTTAGTAGGTGGGGTCAATATGGGGAGCTCAAGGAGAGTTCCCATAAAATTGCTTAGCCTTAGGGCTAACCCTCTAGTGGTGTGGTCTTGGTCGGTCTCACACACACACTTACACATTACACTTTAACTCACTTCCATAAACCTATACATGCTAAACTTAGATCCCTTGATCCTTTGAAAAACTCATGTAGATGGTCCCCTAGATCCACTAGCCTTAGGCTAGGTTGAGCTAAGCCCAGTACATGGAGGACCCAAAGTAGGGAATTTTATTGGTCCATGGCTCAAGTAGGGTGATTGACCACAATTTTACCAAAATACCAAACTTAACCTTTTGCCCCCAAATCTACCCATATTACCAAATTACCCTTGAAACCCCAAATTTGACCAAATGTCCCAATATTATCCAAAATATCCAAATTTGTTCAAAAATCATCTCAAACCATTTGAAACCACCCAATTGTCCAAAACACCCCAAAATTTTCAAAATGACCAAAATACCCCTCATTTGGCCAAAATTACCAAAATACCCTTGGTGATCCAAATTGTCCCAAAACCTTCAAAATTACTATAAATGTCCCCAAAATCAATTTGGACCACTCCATTGAGCTTAATTTGACCAATTTAACTAATTTTGTCCAAAAGCCCTAAATTGCCTTTAAAGGCCTAATTACCCTATTTCACTCCCAATGTCCATTAATTTGGTCCCAATCTTCCCCAATTTCAATTCAAAACTCAAATTCATCATGTCCAAGCTTAATTAAAACTAAATTCAATCCCAATTGACCCACATTTTAATCTAATTTGAACCCAATCAAAAAGCCCCAATGTGATCCAAAATCAAAATCTCACTCAATTGAATCACCAAATCTATCCAATTGCTCCAATTTTGCAACATAAAGTATTCAAAACATTTCCCCAAATCAAATTGAAGCTTCAATTGGCCTTGTTCAAGCCTCAATTTCACTCAAAACTAACTTGGACCAAAATCCCCAATTTTTCCCCCCAGATTAGCCATGTCCCTAAATTCCACTAAATTGAACTCCATAACATATAGATTTCCACCCAATTAATATCTAAAACTCTTCATGACAATCACCCACATCAAATTGAACCATAAATTGAGCCTTAGCCAAAATTTAGCCCAACTCAATCCAAGTCTAACCCAACATCCCCAAAATTGACAATATGTCCAAATTTCACCAAATTGAACCTCCAAATCAATTCAAAATCACTCCAAATCTTTTCTAAACTCATTGAGACAATCATCTACACCATTTTGATTAATTAATTGAGCTCAGCGTCATGGCTAGTACAACCTAAACCTAACTTCAAGCAAAATTGCCCAAAATTGAACCCATGAACTAAAATTAACCAAACCTAACCAAATTGATCAAACTAGAGCCACCACAGCCATCATTTCGACTATAGTGACCAGGCTAGATTTACCTAGCCCACCCTGCATGAGCTATGGATCAATGGTCCGTTTATTTAGGGGATTTCACCTCATTTTGGGCCTAAAGCAAAATATCCTTGACATCATCACTAACCATTAGTGGTTAATCATCATTAGCCAACCCCTGGCCTCCCTGAGCCCAGATATGACCTGACTCTGACTAGCCACCACCTCAGATGCCAGAAACAGCCAGCCCAAGGGAGCCCCAAGTAGCCAAAACCCAAAATTAAATTTATTTGGCTAAGTATTATTGGCAATTAGAGCCTTTGTTATCTTAACCACAGCAAGATTTTGTACCCATCAAACCCTCCCGAGCTCCACCAGGCAGCCATGGCTATAAATGAAACCCTCCATGACCAAATGAGAGAGGGCTTGAAACCTTGGGAAAACTCTGACAAAATCTCACCGGAGATTCTCCAAACCTTTCTAAGTTCAATCCCTCTGCTCTCAACAACTCACAGCCACTCCACATGGCCAATTTCATCACTGAAATTTGTTCTAAAACCAGGACAGATTTCTCCACAGCTCCACAGTGAACCAAACTCCAATTAATGGCGCACAAACCATCTACAGAGTGAGAGGAGTTGATTCCCCACAAAAGCCCCATCACAGAGAGACTCTAACCTAGCTTTAGACCAACACCTAAAATAGGCCTTGATCGAAATCATACCTAGGCAAGTCACCACATCCTAGGAGCTCATACGGAGGTTTGTTGGACTCATTTGAAGCTTCTTCAACCATCTGATTAAGGCCTACCCTCTTAGACAAAGGTATTGAGCCTTAAACCTAAATTGAGCTTAAATCTAATCTCCATGTATATAGACCATATTTCATACTATATAAACCATATGGATGTTTTCTTCTTGAGCAGATGAAGGTGTAGGAACAAATTCGAAGTGATTTGGTTGAGTCTAGCTCGAGATTTTCAGGTTTTAGTGTGGACGATTCTCAGGTTAGGTCAGTTGGGAATGATGAATGGATGCCATCCGTTTCTGTGTTTATGCAACAGACGACGGTCGTGATAGAGTCAGACGTTAAGATGGAGTGATGCAGCGTGCTGACGAGGCGACTATGTGACTGGAGGCATCGAATGAAGGAGCGCCGCATTGAAAGCTCAAAGATTACAAGGATCCAGTTAGCACCACGTGGATAAGTAGAAAAGTAGGCCTTTTTCTGAATCATTTAAATACTAGAACTTCAAAAATCCATAACTTTGCATAGAAAAATCATGAAAATAAATAAAAAATACCTCTTGCTCAGTGAATAGAGGAGATCAATGTGGACAAAAAATAAAAGTTATTTTTTGACTCTTTGATTTTTAATGAATTAAATATTATTTTTGGTATTTTAATTCTTTATGATTAAATATTACTTACCAAGGCTTGAAATTTTTAGAGCTTGATCCTCATGATAGGGGAGATGGTCTCCGATCTTCCCAAGTCATAGAACATCTCAGTGCTTCTAGCCTTAATTTTTAAGCTTGAATGGCTATTTTGGATTAAAGCAATTATATAAATTAAAATAATACTTGAAAAATTATGAGATAAATTTTAGTAGATTCCTTGTGGTCAGAGAAGCTTAGGAAAAATATCATGTAGTCTGAATAGTCTTGTACATTTTTATAATTAATTAAATGTGTATAAGTTTTATTAATTTACTTAATATAAATATTAATAAAAAATTAATAAAATAAATTCCACATTATGTGTAAAAATCATGTTGATTTACTATAAAAATATGAAATTTATTTGATTAAGCTTGAGCATTAAAGTTGATTTTATAAGGAAAATTGTAATTTTGTACAAAAATAAATATATTAAATTAAATATATTTAGAAAAATTATGAAAAGTGGTTTTCTGAGTTCCTTGTGATCATGGGCACTTAGGAAAAATAAAAAAATATTTTTGAGAAAATTCTTCATTTTTGAGCTATATTTTAAATTAAAAATAATTAAAAATAGTTAAAAATTTCAAGAAATATAATAATATTTCAAAATGTTTTTAATGGTTTCCTGATCATTTGGGACTCATTAAGAATATTTTCCCCCCAATTTTTCTAATTTAAAAATAAATTTTTAAGGCCTAAAATGTATTTTTCTTAATTTTCACTAAAAAATTATAATAAATAAATAAAAAAAAATATAAAATTTGTTTCTATGAGTTCTCTGGACTCAAAGAAGTTTATTAAAAATGTTAAAAATAATTTTTATTATTAAAACATATTTTCCATTTAATTAAATCACCTAAAATCAATAAATAATAATAAAATTAAATTAAAATTTAATTTAGAAGATAATGATATTTTGCCTAAGTGTTTCTCTACCATAAGGGAACCTCTATTAATTTTTCCCATGAACAAAAAAATTTACGTTGATTGATTAAAGAAATGAATATTAAAAATCCTACTTTTTAATTTAAGATAACTATTTAAATAAAAATTTAAAAACCAAATTTTCTCTTCTGATGTTTTAATTGCCCCATGAGCAAGGTACTTTTAAATTTTTTTCAAAGTCATTTGAATTATGCTTTATGAGTTAAGGAGTGAAGGGCCCTAAGGGCAAAATTGTCATTTTGGACTTTTGTGCCTTAATTAAAATTTAGGATCAACTAATGAGAAAAATTGGTAATTTTGATCTTAATAAATATTTTTGGATGATCGAAACACAATGGGTTAAAAGGTAGAAACCAATTTACCACATTTCCATGATAAGAACAAAGTTATAATTTTCTAAATTATTGAGACTTGGGAAGTCACTGAGGTTCTCCTCAGGATATGTGACATACCTTAATTCTTCTTCCTTTTAATTCCATAATAAATGTTCTAAATTTGAGTCATTCCTATTTCACACCTCTTTGTTCGATATTTTGAAAAAGCCTATCCTTTGAAATTCTTGAAGACAATATCCCCTGATTTTTATCGAGAGTTTTCTTAGGTGACTTCGTTTATCTAAGATGTGGTTAACTATAGGGGATTGCCTTTATAAGAAACTTTATGAACCCATCTTAATATAAAACATTTTTAATTTTTTTGTATTAAATAAGGGAACTTGTCGGTTAACATAAAAAATGATTTTTTGCAGACTTAAATGGAACTCATAAATTCTTTAGTTTATTTAATTGAGCCTTAAAAGTAAGTAGTGTGTCTACCCTTCAGGATAGATGCATTGCTTGCGGTATTAGGATTGTTTATTTAAACTATTAAGGATATGAGATCGGTTCGGTCTTATATTTTCAAAATAAAAAATAATACTTTTTCCCAAATTATATATATATATATATATATATATATATTAAATTGAACAGAGCATCAATATATCCATTCTGGTGACTGAAAATTTTAAATTTGGCGACCGATAGATGACAGGTACGCTTTTACAATGTTATTTAATTTCTGTCATTTTACTTTCTATAATCTACTTTTAATACAAAATATTATAACAACTTGGTTGTGTACCTTACTTTATTTGCAAAATCAAAATCATTTTAAAAAATTAATTAACAGTTTTAAAAATCTAAAATAAATTGTTTCAAAGTTAACCATAAATTCTTTGAAATGTCACTAAACTTAAAATATCCTTTTGAATTTATGCGAGTCCCTCAGAGGAGGTATCCCCTAGTTGCTAATGAGATCTCCCCGGTTTAAATGAGCATAATAACTCATTTAAGCTAAGTAAATAAAAAAATATAGTGATATCGGAACAAAGGAACCGTGGGATCCTAACCAAGGTCGCTGTAATCAATGTTAACTCCCCCATATTGATTGAACTTTAAACATGTCATTTAAACCTTTAAAACATAAAGTTTTGGATTGATACTTCATCGAGGAGCCTGGAGCTAACTTTGTGGGTAGCTTTCTTAAACAACATGAGAATCTACAGTAGCAAAAGGATCCAGAACAACATATTTCTTTCCTTAGAATTAAACAGCAAGCCATAGGATTTCAATGTTGTCCGTCTAGTGCGACGTGATTTTTCAACTCATCTTTAGGCTTTTGTATAGCTCTACTTTACAATTTAAGCCCTAACTCACCTTAGGCTCTGAGATTGTCCTTTATTATGACCTAAACCCTCACATCTTCAAAGGTATTTTATGACCGTGTTATGCAAATGCAAGCCCTAATTAATAAAATCAACATGATGAAACATTTAAATAATCTTTCTCTAGAAACCAAAGCTAAACCATATAATAGAATATGAAATCACTAGGGTTCTCCTCAGGATCCATGACAACCTCTAGTTCTTCTTCCTTTGGAATCCAAAATAAAATGTTCCAAATTTGAGTTATTTCCCTTCAACACTCCTTTGGTCCGATCTTTTGAAAAGTCCTAAACTTTGAAATTCTTTGAGATAATATTTTCTGATCTAAATCGAGAGTTTTCTTAAGTGACTTCGGTCATTTAAGATGTAATTGACTATAGGGGCTGACCTCTATAGGGAGCTTTACAAATCCAGGTATAAACCCTATCTAATTGTTTGTATTAGATAGGGGAACTTGTCGGTCAATATAAAAAATAGTTTTCACAAACATAAACAGATGTCATAAATTCTTTAGTTTATTTAATCGAGCCTCAATAGTAAGTATTGTGTCTACCCCTTAGGATAGATGCATTTCTTATAGTGTTAGCCTTGTTTATTTAAACTATTATTTATATGAGATCGATTTGATATTTTGTTTTCAAAAAATAAAAAATGTTATTTTTTCTAATATGTATATATATATATATAGAAATTAAATTAAACAAATTTTAAAACCAGGTGTCGGGATATACATTCCGGTGGCCGATAATTTTTAAATAAGCGACTGACAGCTGGAGCAGGAAAAATCATTTAATTATGAAAGTGAATCTAACGAAATTTTTTTTGATGAACATCTATACACTATTAATGAATGACATGTACCATTGTATGTGGACATGGTAAACTATATTTTTAGTGATCTTTTACCATATGGATTGACAATGCTACAATAGGAAAAACTTATTCATGATGCAAAATTTTATTTTTGGGATGACCCATATTTATATAAACAATGTAAGGATTAAGTTATTCGAAGATGTGTACTATATGAAAAACTGAAAAAATTTATTAAAAAATGTCATGATTTTGAATTTGGGGGACATTTTGGAATTGGTGGAGCAATATATAAAATTTAAAAATGTAGATTTTATTGGCCTACTCTATTAAGGGATGTTAATACATATATGAAAACATGCGATTGATATCAGAGAATAGGAAATATTTCAAAAAGGAATGAAATGCCTCTAAGTTTTACATTGAAAGTTGAAATTTTTTATTTTTAGGGATTGGATTTTATGGGACCATTTGTACCCTCTTTCAGAAATTTATATATATTAATTGCAGTAGACTATGTTTCCAAATGGATCAAAACTATTCCTTTATCCCGATGTGATGCTCAGTGTTTCAAAATTTTTAATGAAAAATATATTTACAAGATAGAGAATGCCTAGAGTAATCATTACAGATGGGGGATCTCATTTCAAGAATAAAAGAGCATAAGATCTCTACTGCTTATCATCCCCAGACTATTGGTCTAGTAGAATTTTCTAACCATGAAATAAAAAAATCTCTAAAAGACAATAAATCCTAACAAAATGGTTTGGTATGATAGATTAGATTCTGCATTATGGGCTTACAAAACAACTTATAAAACTCTTATAGGAATGTCTCTATACAGACTTATTTTTGCAAGGACTTCTCACTTACTAGTAGAATCTGATCGTAAATCTTATTAGGCTACTAAAGAATTTAATTTTAATTTAAAAGATGTTGGTGAGAAAAGATAATTTCAATTGAATGAGCTTGAAGAAATCAGAAATGAATCTTATGAAAATGCTAAGATCTATAAGAAAAAAAATAAAAAATTGTCAAGATCGAAAGATGATAAGAATGGAATTTGAATCTGGTCAAGAAGTTCTGTTGTATAACACTAGATTGAAATTATTTTCTGAAAAATTGAAGTAGAGGTGGTTAGGGTCATTTACTGTTAAAAAGGTCTACCCATATGGAGTTGTGAATATTGAAGATAAAAAACCAAAAAAACATTTAAAGTTAATGGACATACGTTCAAACCTTATTTTGATGGAAACATACCAATTTTTAAAGAGGTTTTAATGTTGGGTCACCCAGAGTAAAAACTGAGAACGTCGGGCTGACGATGTTAACCAAGAGCTTTTTGAGAGCCAACCCATTATTATTTGTGTAATTATTTTCAATTTTTTATTTACATAATATAAGCTCTTGTAATTAAATTATATGTGCTTTAAAGACCTACATGTTAAAAGAATGCATGAAAAGTTTTTAATTATTCAATTATATGGAAGGTATGAGAGTTATTTTGGACCGTAGGTGAAGCGGTGCAAGAAAGTGAACTGGCGCCTAAGCGCCTATTTCACTGAGCACTGACGCCTAAGCGCTAATTTCCAGAAAGCTTAGCACCTAAGAGCCACAATATTGTGCCTAGGTGTTGCAGTTGGAAAAACTATCTTAGAACCGTCTATTAATAATTTTTGGTCAAATTTTCTATGTATAACTCCTAAAACATGCCATTTGGAGTTAAATTAAATTAGTAGAGAGGGAGATGATTGACTATTCTTGTTTCTGCCATTTGGAGTTAAATTTTTATCATTCAGTTGTCTATTTCCTTGATCATGCAACCTCTACATATTGAAATTAATGATTTGTTCTTGATCTAGAATGTTCCGATTTGTCATTATGCCAAATTTTCCCCTACAAGAGATGATATGAATGAAGTTTTTTAGATTTTTGAAGGATGAAGAATGAACATGGAAGATAAGAGATAACAATAATGCAAGTTTTCCTTCTTCATTGTTTTTGCATCAAAGGCTTGACATATCCTTATTTCGATAAAATTTCTCCTGTTGACCTCACTTTTGGTTGAGGTTTAGTTTTTTCCTCTTTAGTAGCCTAAGGTCTAGCCATAGGACTTTCTTATTGATTATTCCTAGAAAACTAGATCTGAAACTCTCACCACTAGAAATTCCAAACTCTTCTCTACTCAACTTGAAGTTCCACATATTGGTCCTAAATGGGTTCATTGTGGGGAAACTCAAGATGAGTCACCCTTAGGACTGCTGGACTTTAGGGTTGAAAGGTCACTATGGGGGAAACTCAAGATGAGTCAACCTTAAGACTACTGGACCTTAGGGTTGACCCTGGGTGTTGGTCTGGAATTAGGGTACTCACTACACTCATCTACACTCACAATCACTCACAACCCTAAACTCAAATTTCTAACCTAGATAAATTGATCTTTTAAGATACTCATGTAGATGGTCCCCTAAACCCACTAGCCCTAGGACTATGGTTTAGCTAAGACCACTATGTAGAGGACCCAAAATGGGTTTCCATTGGTACATGGCTTGTTGATGATGGTTGGTACCTCAATATCCCTCTTGGGCCCAAAATTCTAAAAATTCCAAAAATTCCTAGAAAATCCCAATAAATTCTAAATATTCCCAATTTGATTTCTCTTAACCACCACATGACTCAATTGGACCAATTTTACCATCTTTAACCTAAACCCCCAAATTTACCTTTAAGGGCCCTAATTTCCCCAAATTCAACTCAAATGTCCATCAATTTGACCTCAATTGACCTCAATTCCAATCCTAAACTCAAATTCACTTTTGATATGACCAAATTAAATTAAATCCAAGCTCAATTGGTCCATGATTTGAGCCCAATTTTAAGTTAGGTTAAAGCCCCAATTTTGACCATATGACCTAATCTCACCAAATTGAACCCATAGCCTAGTAAATTGACCTAATATAATGTTTTAAAATCTTGATAACATTCCTATACATCAAAATCAACCATCAATTGGCCTTGGTGAAGTCTCAAATCCATTTGATTTTGGCCTGAATCCAAAATTCCCAAATTTAGCCCCAAATTGGCTAAGTCCCCAAATTTCACCCAATTGATTTCCTTAACCTCCAAATTGGCATCCAATTCATGTTGAAAACTCTTCATGAGGTCCCTATTGACCATTTACAATAATCAATTTGGACTTAGCCCAAGGCTAACCCAAGCTAGACCCAAGCCTAGCCCAACATAACCAAATTGATTAAGGTTCAAAATTCCCTCAAATTGCCCTTCAATTGAGCTCAAAACTACTTCCATCCTTCACCAAAGTTGTTCCTTATGATCATCTACACCAAATGCAATATTTATTTGGGCCAATTGACATGGCTAGCCTAGCCGAAACCTAAGTTTTGGTCATTTGCACCCACTTGGACCCATGTACTAAATGTGACCTAACCACCCTAAAGTCACCAAATTAACTCCACCCCAGCCATTAGTTGGACTTAGCGACCAATAAAAACACCATGAAACCACCTAAATCAAGCCATGGATCAAAGGTCCCCCAAATTAAGGGATATTATTTCCAAAAATGCACATGAGTAAGATATCTTTGCCAAATCAAAGCACATTTGCATTAAATTGCTGTGATGGATTCCTTTGGGTTCCCTGAGCTCCTAGCCACCTCCTGCTGGCTGGCCGGCCAGCCTAGTGGCCGGAAAACCTCAAAACCGAGAGCCACACCCATGAAACCTCACCTAAAATCAAACCTAGAGGCCAGCTCATCTAAATCAAATTGAAGAGCTACTCTGCCCTCTACCTAAGCACCACAATGCACCCAAACTTGTGCCCTGAGAGCCACCCCATGGAAAGTTTTATAAAAGCTCATCTCCACGGCCATGGGAGGTGTGCTGAAAATTTTCTTAGAGAGGCCTCTCCAAACTTCTCACAGAGCTTTCCTAAGATCCCCTCAGTGCATTCCAACTATTTTTCCCAACCAATTCTCATTGCGGGAGCTTAATTTTGAGCTTAAAATCTTTCAGGAAACCACGATAAAACCCAATATACCTCCACAGGCCACCAAACTCAAATTAATTTCACCCACACCTTCACAACAGTGAAAGTAGCCAAAACCCCATAAAATCCCCCTTCCACAGAGCCTCTACCATAGCTCTAGACCAACACCCAAATCTGGTCGTGATCGAATTCCTACTTAGGCCTTACACCAAGACCAAGGACTCAATCCCCAGTCTCCTTGGACCCCAACAAACGTGTCAAACCCCTCTGATCGAAGCTTCACTTCTCAGAGCAAAGGTATAAAACCTCACCTCATCCGGAGCCTATTTTGATTCTCCATTTAATTAGACATAATTTAATTGCATGATTACCATATGGATATGTTTGTCTCGCTTAGACAAGTCCATAGGATCAAACCCGAGGTGATTTGGTTGAGTCTAGGCTGAGATCTTATGGTTTTAATGTGGACGATCACGTGATCATTCTATTGAGGACGGTGACGGGGAGCCGTTCGACCGAGCGTGTATCAAATGGACGGAGGAGATTGAGCCGGACAATGCTTTGAGACATAAACCGCGGGCCGAGTCAGTAACTACGTGGATGCGGCGCCCAACCTGAGCGTCCCACGCATGCCTTCGGAGCTGCCTAGGATCTAGTCAGCATGCGCGGTTTAAATAGATAAATAGGGCTTTTTCTTATTTAATTAAATACCCCTAAGTTAGAAAATTTATAACTTTGTGTAGAAAAATCACAAAAATAAAATAAAAATACCCTCTTTCTCAGTGAACAGAGGAGAATAATATGGAATAAATTTCAAGTCTATTTGATGCATAAAATATTTTTAATTAATTAGACACTGTTTGAGATCATTTGATTCTCCATGCATATTGATACATCACATTGGATTGAAACTTTGGCATGTTGTAGCCTCTATCACGGGAAATATCCTCTAATTTTCTAAAGTCAGAGGAGGTTCCTATACAAAGATCCATATTTTTCAACATCTTGCACATTATTTCTTTAAAATAATCATGAAAATTAGTATATTGATTAGAAAATCCTAATAAAATTTTGAAAGGTCCACAATGACTAGAGAAGCCTTTGGAAATAATTTCATGGATCAATTCATTTAAAATACTTTTAAATTTTACAAACACTAAATTAATAAAATAATTATTTTGAAAAATATAAACATTTAAATGACTTGATTTTTGATCTTCACTGTGATTTATGATCCAGAAAATACATTATAAAAAGTTCAAAATATTTTGAGTTCATTTGATAACTTAAGTTGATTTTTAAAGATAAATACCACTTTTGATACTTAAATGATTTTTAAAAATCAAAATATAACTTAAAAAATTATGAAATTATGAAACTTAGTTTTTTGAGTTCTTTGTGATTAGGGATATTTTATAAAAATAAAATTATATTTAAAATAAAAACTTGATTTTTAGCCTATTTTAAATATTTAAAATAATTAAAAATTCATAAAAATCACAAAAATATTAAAACTCATGGAAATATTTTAAATTGCTTCATAATCATTTAGGAATAATTAAAATATTTTTCCTGACTTTCTAAATAAGGATATTGAATTTCAAAGCTTAAAAATATTTAAAAAAAAAAGCTAAAAAAGAGTTTTCACTAAATTAATTCCAATAAATCAAACAAAAATTAGAAAATTATAAAACTTACTCCTCTGAGCTCTCTAACCTTAGAGAGATTTTTCAAAAATACAAAACTTAATTTTCACCACCTAAAATATTTTATTTTTATTAAATAGGCCAGAACTTAAAATAATTCTAATAAATCACAGAGAATTCAAAAAAATTATAAAATTTCTAAAGGCTTTTCTGATTTAGGTATACCTCTTGTAAAAATTTCAAAGGATTATAATTTACTTTAGTCAAGTTAGGAATTTTCTTTGAAAAATCCTATTTTTGCATAAAAATAATTATGTGAAATAAATTAAATTCTGAAAAATCACATTTTCTCCTCTGATGTCTTAATTGACGCATGAATGAGGTAGGATAAAAATTTCAAAGTCATTTGAATTGAATTTGACAAATTATGAAGTGTTAGCCTTAGGGGCAAATGTGTAATTTTGGAAATTTAGTCTTAATTAACATTTAGGCTTAAGTCAAGGAGGGAAATGGGTAACCTCTGATCTTAATCACTTCATTTGATGTTTGAAACACAAAGGGGTTAATTGGTAGAACCAATCTCACTTTCTTAATTAAGTTAATAAATTTCTAAATCATTAAAATTTGGAAGTTTACCAAAATAAAATGATCATGGGCTCAGGGGTATGAATTTTGGAAGTCAATAATTAATCAATTTAATACCCCTATTTTGATTTTCAAATAAAATTTAAAATATGAACCATGACCACTTAAGGCTTAACCCTTTTCAATATTAATTAAGATACTCACCTAGGTCTTAAGGGCTTAGTGGCGACTTAGGCTAATCAAAATTGACTAAATGAGGATTAGAGAAATAAAAATAACATAATCAAACATCCTTGAAACACCACTAAGCCCAGTTAGGATTAAAAATTTGGCTAAGTGTTCAAATTACACTAACTTCCCCTTCAAGGGAATTCACTCACATAATTTTTAAATTAAATGATAAATGATAATTAACCTATTCTTAGGGATCATTGAGACATCAGTGCTCACTGAGTAATAAGGGTATTTACAGGATGAACCATTAAGCAACATAATAAGTTTAAATGGACTCGAGGCTTTTCACCAGTTGGTGAGAGGGAGGCATGGACCTGCTTTCCCCTCCTAACTTGTTGGATACCTCAGAGGCCTATTAAACTTAATATTCTTCACTCAATGAAATCATCCTTAATTAAACTTTTAAAGACTCACCAAAATATGACATAGGGTTAGGAAAACCACAAGAACTTTACTTTTTCTACTCTTCATAAATGCCCTCACATGCATTTTTTAAGTTTCAGGTGATGGAACGAGAAGACTCGCCAGGTACGCTTTTACCGATTATAGTACCGTCTTTCTTTTGCCTTTTCCTTACATGTTTTATGATTGCATTTACTTGCATGTATGAAAAAAACATAAACTTGCATGTTAACCATAATCATAACCCGAAACCAAAACTAAAATTAACCAAGATAAAATTCAATACCACATCATTCAAAATATAAAACAACTAAAAATTTAATGACAAACATCACACAAAACCACAACTTCAACTAAATTAAGATGTCTCTATCGGATGATTAGGAATCCCTCGGAGGAGGTAACCTACGGTTGCTAACGAGGCTTCCGACAGTTTAATAAAATTATGGAACTCATTAATTTCAGTTTAGTAAGTTCAGTTGGACTAAGTGAATATAATAGAAAATAGTGGTGCCGGAACGAGGGAACCGTAGGATCCTAACCGGTGTCGCTCTAATTAACTTTAATATGTCCTCATAAAATTTAAAGAACTTCAACCATAGGACCACCTGATTTGATATTAAAATAGTGATGCCGGAACGAGGGAACCGTAGGATCCTAACCGGTGTCACTCTAATCAACTTGACATGCCCTCATAAAATTTAAATAACTTCAACCATAGGGCCACCTGATTTGACATTATAACCTGACACACTAGATAACTCAAACTCGTCGCGGTGAGGAGCTTGGAGCTAGCACGGTGGGCAACACGGCCATCTTCAACAACAAGACCTGTCTTCTCCAGCTAAACCAATCTTCCTTCCTTAGACTTAAACAACAAAGCGATAGGACTTCGAGGTTGCTTGCTTATGTAACGTAAATCCTCATCTTATCTTTAGGCCTTTGCATAGCCCTATTATGTAGTATAAGCCTTAACTCATCTTAGGATTCCGGGTTATCGTATGTCACGACCTAAATCCTCACATCTTCCAGGCCATTTGTGTGATCGTTTCACACGAATGTAAGCCCTAATAAATAAAATTGGCAGGATAAAACACTTGAATATTTTTTTCCCAAAACTGAAGCCAAACCATAGGGTAGACTGGGAGGCCATTGCGTATCTCCTCTGGATTTGTGGCATCCCCCACTTCTTCTTCCTTTGGATCCTCTAATAAATGTCCCAATTTTGAACCATTCCCTTTTGAACACCTCTTGATCCAATTTCGTTGAAGAGTCCTACCCTTTGAAACTCATATAAGATAATATTTTCTGATTTTTATCGAGAGTCGTCTTAGATGACTTTGGTCATTTAAGATGTAATTAACTATAGGGGCTTTCCCTTGTAGGAAGGTTGTCCGAACCCAGCTTAATATAAACCCTATTTAATCCTTTAGATTAAATATGGGAACTTGTCGGCAAATACAAAGGTTTTGCAGACCAAACGGATGTCATACTTTCCTTAGTTCATTTGATCGAGCCTCATCCTCAAGTCTTGTGTTCATCCTTCGGAATAGATACAAGAGTTGAGGTACAGTGCTCTTTCATTTTAAACTATGAAAAATATGGGGTCAGTTTGATTTCATACTTGAACGTCCTTCCGAAGCGAGCGAGGGGATTTCGCTTCCAGCGACCGACAGCTTCTTACGGGCAACTCCCCATAAACCAAACCAACCCAAACATAGCGTCGAAAGCTTCTAGCAACTCTGCTGGAGACAAGGTTTTCTCTTCATAAAAATAGCACCGAAAGCTTCTGGCTAAAGCTACTGCCATTGCGACACCTGTCAAACTTACTAGCCCCACTACCGCTAAGGGGAAAAAAGTGATGATCGTTGAAGATTCAACTGAAGGGTTAACTATCCCACCACCCATGTTTGAAATCTGGTCAAGCTCAAGGATTGTACCACTAACCCAAACTCAAAGGAAGAATCATAATAGAAGAGTTCGAAGGGCCATTAAAGCCCAGACTCCTGAAAACACACCTGTTGAGGAGGAGCCTCATCTAATTGAAGAGGTGTTACCAGAAATTTCTCCACTCCTACGAGGGAGTAGATTCCATCCTCTGACGGATACTGATGGATATGAGAGTATCCGGAAGATTGCTGTCGTATTACCATAACTTCATGGACACAGTGAGGAAGAAAGGAAGTTCACTCCTACCACTCGAGTTAGCACAGTTTTCAGAAGGCTTGCTACCAAGGGAGGATGTTCTGTTAGTGAATTACTTAAGCGAGTGGGACATGCGATTTCCCCTCGTATGAAGAAAGAAATTTTGAAGAATGTTAAGTTCGTTAGAAAGTTTCACAAGTCGACTGAAAAGTCACCTACCCGTATTTCCGTTTGGTTCCGTTTGGGAAACCTAGTTGATACTGCATAGTCTCCACCAATCATACCACCACCAGGACTGCAGGTCGCCGACCAATTAAGTCGAGACTGGGTTCGAGGATGTTACTCGTCATTCCTGCAATCCCGAAAAGGAAAATAAGACGGTTACCTGACACTGTAGCCGGTTTACACCACAGGGATCATACCTACCCTCGACATACCAATGTCTCTACTAAGACATCTCATCCTGAGACATCATCGTTGAAGAAGAAAAGGGTATGGGTACCCAAGGTCGCTGCTCCAACACAGTTCAGTGAGCCTGCAAGATAAGAAGTAAAACCAACTCCTGAAATATCTGACATCATCGCGATAATAGCCAACCAGATGGAGGAACAAGTAGAGGATGTCCATCAGGGTCCTCCAGATCTTAAAACAATCAAGGAATCAATAATTGATGAAAAAGTTGAGAAACTCAGGATCAAAATTTCTGAGTTAGCTCGAGAGCATGGAGTTTCCGTCAATAGTGACAATGAAGATTTTGATTACAATGATTACTTGGAAGAGGATTTCATGGATGTCCATGTAATCAAAACCAGAGCTACAACATCTGTGCGCGAGGCTCAACCCCGCACCGAAGAGAATGCCGTAGATGAGCTGCGTAGGGTTATCCTACTAAGGGATGAGCAAGTCAACCTACTTGAGAAAAGAATAGAAGAGATAACTGTAGCTATGACCGCCATGGCCACAATTCAGGGGCAATCATAAGCACCAAGACTGGCTTCTCCAGAGACTAATTAGCCAAAAATCATACACATCACAGATGAAAGAAAGGAGGCTACTTTGGCAGACAAAGATGAACAACCAAAGAAGGATTCTCCATCAGGTGCCATGCCAGAAAAGGAATTCAAGGACGGTGCATCAGTTTTAAAGGGTAGACCTTACCCGGAGGAGTTTGATGCCGTGCCTTTCCCCAAGGGTTTTGTGACCCCAAACTTCAAGATATTCGATGGGACTAGAAATCCCAGACAACATATAGCACATTTTCGAGCCAGTTTTGACAACACGAGGAATAACGAGGCTCTGATCTGCCAGCATTTCGTCATCAACTTGTTAGGGATTGCTTTTGACTGGTACGCTGGCCTACCTAATGGTTCATTTAAAACATTTTCTGAGTTGGAACAATTATTTGTGAAAAGATTTGCCGGGGCACAACACCATGTGTCTTTTGGATAACTTATGATGGAAAAGCAAAAGTCTAGTGAAACTTTGGTAGACTATATTTGAGGTGGAGAAACCTTTGCATGAAATGTGAACCTCAGCTACAGGAACATCAAGAAATTGAGAATCTACTCAAAAGAATTCATGGACCAGTAGCTTTCATGCTTAACGGACTCACCATCAAATCTTTCGAGAAGCTACTCATTAAAGCTAGTAGTCTTCAAGAAGAAATGAAGCACATGGAGCCACCAGAAAAGGCTAAGGTGATCAGAGTGTTTGAAAATAAATCAGAGGTAGTCGCAACAGTCGACAAAGGAAAGTAACCGATAAAGATATATGCAGAAGAGCATCGCCAGTCTTTGTCGTAGTACTCTCAGAAACAGAGTAGTCAATCCAACTAACGGCCATCTCAGGAGGGATCAGCTTGAACAGCAGGTAAAAGAATATCCGTGTTAGAACGACAGAAAGTTGTGTATTCCTTCAAGGATGAGGCTGTACCTAAAATATTCAAAAGCCTGATGAAGAAACCAGAATTCAAACTACCTGATCCAAAATCGAAGATGTAGATAAGAAGAATGAACCAAATTATTGCCCATACCACCAGTTGCTTAGGCACACTGTAGACAAGTGTTTTGCCTTTAAGGACTAGCTCGAGAAGAACCTTAAGGAAGAGAACATTACAATCCTGAAGGAGTATTTGAGAGAACCTGAAAAAGGTTCCATAAACATGGTTTCAGCTGAGTCAATCTCCTCGATCGATCTGTATACTGGAACAGACGGATGGAGTACAACTTGGGATGAACACAAGAGGATCTTTAATCAAATACAGGATTCATCGAAACAAGGTTCAATGAATACTGAAGAAGAATGGAATGAACTTTGGAGCAGATCCTCCAAGAAAATACTGTACAAGATCCAATCTGCATCAAAGCAAGCCTCTATTCAGACTCCGGAACATACCAAGCTCGAGATGAAGATTTCGCCAGGAGATCTGTCATCGTCAAGGACAAAGAAGAAGAAGAAAAGCATCACTGCAAAGATTGTTAGCATGGGGGGTAGGATAGGGGCTACCTCTACTAGATTGGTTGTCTCGGATTCGGGGAAGAAAATCCTCGAACCCTTAACTTTGTATGATTATCTTTTTGTCCCTCCAGGGTCTTATGAATATAATGATTGTGATTTCGGCTACGTTTTAACTATTTCTGGTAATAACGTAACTAATTATGACCAATCTAGCTGTAATCTTGATCCCCAAAATGATCCTCAAATCGTACTCAAGTCTGATGAACTCGTTGTCAAGTCCAAAGAAAACATCAATGATACCGCTTACGACAACACCGATAACAAAGAGCCAATTCTCGAGCATCATGGTACACCGCTTGCCATCAACTTAGATCTTTTCGATGAAGAGGAAAGGACACCGAAATATTCAATAATGATATCTTAAGAAGAAGAAACCACAGAAGTCAACTTAAGGAGTGGAAAAGTGTTACGACCAAGAACAGCTCCAACAGACAAAGGAAAACATATAATGACTCGAGAAGAGATACCCTCACCTCCACCAATGGAAGAACCACATAATCAAGATAAAATTGGAGGATCATGCAAAGTACACTACAACGTGCTAGCTCATCTTAGGAAGTTGCCTACAAGACTAAGCATCTACGACGCTTTGATCCTGTCAAAAGAAAATGAGAGAGTCTCTGGTTACAGCTTTGCTTGATCCAGAAATTTGCTTAGCTCAGTTGGCTAGCACATCCTCAGATGAAGTTTGCTCATTGAGAGAACAGTCAGGGGTAACCTTCACAGATGAAAACTTGCTGCTCGGTATCGCCGACCACAACCGTCCACTCTACATCTCCATCAACATTGGCAGATTTGTGTTATCCAGAGTTTTAGTGGATACTGGAGCATCTCTTAACTTGATGAGCCTACGGACATTGGCCAATTTGGATACTGAAGCTCAAGAGCTTACGACCGATAAAATGATGTTAAGAGGATTCAACTAAAAGGAAGAAAGAGCCCTTGGGTCAATTACATTACTTATGAAGGTTGGAGAACTCGTAACAACCGTTAAATTTCATATCATCAACGTCGAGACCTCTTTTAACGCTCTATTGGGTTTACCATGGATTCATGAGCACAATATGGTTCCATCATCCCTACACCAGTGCATCAAATACCACAAAGATGGTCAAGAAAATTGCATCAAGGGAGAACTACAACCATTTTCAGTGCACGAAGTTGGTATCCATGAAGATGCTACCTACTACGTGCCTCCAAAGAAGACTGCCTTCTCACATGAGATTCTGACAAACAAAGATGAAGATTCAGAAGAATCACAGAAAGGAGGCGATACAACTCCGCTTCAACAACCTTCTACCACTCCCTTACAACGAGTTGGTGAAGGTTCTTCTAGTTCACGCACCTGAGGTCAAGGCCGGGGACACGAATGAGGAAAGATCAATTTAATTGTTGACAAAGCAGAAGAAACCATCAACATTCGTGATGAAGACAGTTTTGAAGATGAAATAATGATGACAAAGCAGAAGAAACCTCAGTACGAGATATCCGTAGAAGATACAGAGAGGAATGAATATGAAACAATGTATGATAGGATAAACCACTATGTGAATACTATGACCCTTACCCCGCAAATAGTCGAGAGTTTAGAGGTCAAGGAAGTCCGTAGTGTTGGTTCAAAGACGATCAAATTTTATCGTGCTTACTGAGCTTGAAAAACATGTAAATTTGGATGTTGATTCTAATGAACTAATGGAATTGCCTTTTGGTTACTTTTCGTCTTGTGTTCAAAAGTTAATTCAATAGGGAAACTTAACAAAATAAATGCCAAAAAATAAATTTTAACTTTTTGAAAAACTATGGAATGCTAAAAGTCGAACTCCCAATTCAAAAGAAGGTCTCGGATTTGGTACAGTTGGACCAGTCGATGATACTGAATTTTGCATAGTTGTTACTAGTGAGTTAGAAGAGGATTGTCTCGATGTAGAGGATGACTCTACTGATCAAATGATAGAAGATGCTCCACTAGAAATTGAGGAGGAAATTAAATCCACCGTGGATGAATTGAAAGAGATTAACCTCGGGACTGAAGAACGACCTCGGCCTATATTTATAAGTTCTCCACTTAATGACGAAGAATCTGCAGAGTTGGTCAAACTATTAAGAGAATTCAAAGATTGCTTTGCATGGAGCTATGATAAAATGCTAAGCCTGTCAGCAAAGGTCGCAGTCCATAAACTTGGGGTGGACAAGAATATAACCCCAGTAAAACAAGCTCCCAGGAGAATGCGCCTCGAGATAGAACAACAAGTCTTCGCTGAAGTGAAAAAGTTGATAGACACCAACTTTGTTAAAGAAGAGCAATACCCCGCGTGGTTAGTTAACATTGTAGCTGTTAAAAAGAAAAATGGACAGATTCGCGTCTGTGTCAACTTCAGATATTTGAATAAGGCATGTCCAAAAGGCAAGTTTCCACAACCTACACCAGAGATGATGGTGGATATCGCTTCAACACATGAGATTTTCTCCTTCATGGACGGATCGTAGATATTACCAAATCAAGATGGCTCTCGAGGATGCAGCACTTACAGCTTTCATAACACCGATTGGAATTTTCTGCTACACAGTGATGTTGTTCGGCCTAAAGAACGTCGGAGCAACATATCAGCGTGCAATGACGAAGATTTTTGAAGACCTCATTCACAATCAAGTAGATTGCTACAAGGATGATTTGGTCATCAAAAGTAAACGGAAAATAGACCATTTGTACGATTTGAGGATCGTGTTTGAACGATTACGACGATGTGACCTTAAAATGAATTTTTTAAAGTGCGCCTTTGGCGTTACCTCCGAAAAATTTTTGGGATTCGTTGTCCATCATCGGGGAATCGAGATCGACCCGGATAAAATTAAAGCTATCTTGGAAATGCCTCCCCCTAAAACCTTGAAGCAGCTACGTTCTGGATAAGATTAAAGCTATCTTGGAAATGCCTCCCCCTAAAATCTTGAAACAGCTACGTTCCTTTTTGGGAAGTTAGCATATCTGAGATGCTTTATTTCTAATCTCTCAGATAGGTGTCAGCCTTTCTCGGCATTGATTAAAAAAGACGATAAATTTATTTGGGAAGAGAAATGGCAGCGGGCCTTTGAGGAAGTTAAACAATATTTAATGACACCTCCTATGTTGGCAGCCCCTATCCCGGGGAAATCGTTAATACTTTATACCGCGGCTTTGGATGACTCTCTTAGAGCCCTCTTAGCCTAAGTCAATGAGGAGGGAAAAGAAAATGCGCTCTACTACTTGAGTCGTCATCTAATATGGACAGAGATAAGGTATCCATCTATTGAGAAGCATTGTCTGGCATTAATTTTCGCCGCCTGAAAGCTTAGACATTACATGCTTTCTCATAAGATTACTCTGATTTCTAAAGTTAATCCATTGCGATATTTGATGACCCGAACAGCACTCTCCGGACGTTTAGCAAGATGGTTAATGATCTTATTACAATTTGTTATAACTTTTATTCCCCTTAGTGCTATCAAGGGATAGATACTAGCGGGCTTTCTCGCTGCACACCCACTGCCTGCTGGGTCCTCTCTCAACGACGAGTTACCGGACGAGCAAATACTACAAATGGAATTTTCCAATGCACAACGCTGGTAAATGTACTTTGATGGTGCTTCGTCAGCCAGGAAAGACAAGGAATCAGACACAGTTATAACAGGCAAAGCAGGGATTGGTTTGATCTTTATTACGCTAGATAAGGGTATGATGAGGTTCTCATACCACTTGACATAGCCGTGCACCAACAATGAAGCAGAATATGAAGCTTTAATCACCGGATTGGAGTTGGCAATTTCAATGGATATAACAAATATTGCCATCTATGGTGACTCTCAACTTGTCATCCAACAGGTCACCGGACAATACATAATTCTGAAACCAAGACTAGCATAGTACCATCAGTACACAATGAAGCTCATGGAGCAGATTCCTGAGGTGACTTTTACCGGATTCCTCGGGGAGATAATGGTCATGCCGATGCTCTAGCAAAACTCGCTAAGGAAATGGCATGTTCCCTGGAGGATTCCATCAAAGTCATGGTGCAAGGAAGATGAGTCTTGTCTCGAAATGACTTCAAAACTCTACGTAAGCTTGGAAAAGAAGAAATAATAAATACAGTTGCAGATATCAACAAAGATTGGCGCAAGCCATTAATAGAATATTTGCATACTAGAAAGCTGCCAGAAGACAAGTCTGAGGCGCACCACATCACAAGAAGGGCTATGTCTTACGCCCTTGCGGGAAATGTTCTCTACAGATGATCGTTCGATCAAATGTGGCTATGGTGTTTGAGCAGAACCGAGGCACAAAATATTGTCAAAGAGGTACATGTCGGATTGTGTGGCGCTCACCAGTCAGAGCCAAAAATGAAAATGAAGATCAAAAGACTCAGGTATTATTGGCCAGCAATGATGTCTGACTGCATGGATACAGCCAGAAGATGTCACCAATGCCAAGTGCATGGGGTGGTCTTACACCAGCTTCCGAATGTGCTATACCCAACTGTTGCCTCGTGGCCATTCGAGTGTTGGGGCACGAACATAATAGGTCCGATAGACCCTCCATCTTCTAAGGGATATAGATTTATACTTGCCGCTATAGATTACTTCTCTAAATGGTAGAGGTAGTGCCGCTACGAGAGGTAACAACACAACAGGTTCTCCAGTATTTTAAAAGTCAAATTGTTTATTGTTTCAGAGTACCGTGAAGAATAATCTCTGACAACATGACAACTTTCAAAAGTACTAAGATCAACAATTTCATCAGAAGACACGGGATAGATTGGAGATAATCTACAATTTACTATCCCAAAGCAAATGGTCTGGCTGATGCTTTCAACAAGACACTGGTACAGATTTTGAAGAAAACACTGGATGAAAACAAAAGGGATTGACACAACAAATTGTTAGAAGCCTTGTGGGCCTACCGGACGACTTTCAGGACTCCCACTCAGTGTCCACCTTATATGCTCATGGCCTTATGGCCTTGGAAGACTTTCAAAACTCCCACTCAGTGTACACCTTATATGCTCGTGGACGGGGCCGATGCCGTGCTACTGCTAGAAATCCAGACACCACCTCTCAGAGTCGCCGTTGCCAACCAACTCACAACGGAAGAAAGTGCAAAACTCAGACTTGAAGAACTAGAGAGTCTCGAGGGAAAACGACTGGAAGCACAACAGCATTTGGAGCTGTGCCAGGCAAAGATGGTACAAGCCCATGAAAAATTGGTCCGCCCGAGGACATTTAAAGTTGGTGACCTTGTACTTGTGCTCAAAAGACCTATTCTTGCTCAACGCAAGATAGGTGGGAAATTTGAACCAACCTGGGAGGGACCATTTGTCGTAGAAAAGGTCTATACAGGAGGAACCTACCAGTTAGTGGACTTCCGGGGTGAAAGACCCATGTTACCGATAAATGGACGATACATGAAAACCTATTACGCAACCTGATGCCGCTTAATGCCGCTTAAAGCCGCTTGCCCCTGCTTTCTTCAAAACTTTGAAACTGTGATTGTTTTAGGGTTATCTATGTGGCTAAATGTCTATGACCAGGTCCAAGTTTTGTAATTAACCTCATTATAATGAAAATTTTGAGAAGATTTTTGAAGTTCACACGTCCTCTTTTCTAATTTTGAATTTAAATATTCTACTAAATTAAACAAAACTCACACATAAAATGAATAATCCTCTTCACCAAAACAAACTAAAATTTACTTTAATAAATACTTTTTTTTGTTCTTGTTCATGCCAAGCTTCGGCCCACTGATCTTTGCCTTCCAAGACTGCTGGAACCTCGCACTGAATGAAGAGATGTCGCCGCAAGGAGGTGTCATAGATTTCAATGTGGATTTCAACCAGGTTGATATGAACTACGACGGTCCTCTAATGGACGTAGTCAACAGTAAAGAAAAGGAAGGACTGCCTTCACTATTGAGGGTGACCACTCAAGACAACGTGTCGCGCAAATGTAAAAATGTGATAGCGGAACAAGATCCGATGGAGGGGCCCAGCCGTCTGCCCTCCAGGGTAGCTACTGCAGCAAGGGACCTGATAGCTGCCCGTAGTGAATGACTACCGAATACTCCGCTCTGCAGGGCGCAGCGCAGAAATGCCAACCGAATGAAACAGAGAGCCTTTCTGCGACAAGAACGCAAACGCCAGAGAGACGTGAGTAGTTTTCTTACCCCAATTCCTGAGGGACATATTTATGACCCAGATCTGAGAGAAAATTCTGCCAGCTTACCCACTACAGATGAAGAGTCAGGATTTGTGACAGAATTAGATGTGCTCCTAGTTCCAGATATCTTATGCTGGGGTTGCCAAACATGCAACGTTGAGGTACTAGTCGGGACATCAGTCACAGACACATTTGTAGAATGCCCGGACAGCAACATTCTGCATCTACAGCGTTTCAGTACATTAGAAGAATACACTTCAAGCACCAACGAGTCTCAGACTCCAGACTTCGCGACAAATGAACCATATGTCCCATTGGGGACGGATCAGCACGCACCATGGAGCCCAGGATCATACATTCCACTAGAGGCTGAATCTCATATTTCGGATCGACCAACACCAGTTTGGGTTCCCGCCGAGGCCTGAAGGAAGGAACACCGACGGCAGCTGCCAACTCTTGGTATGGTAGAATACTACAAGATAAGCAGAGTACATTAAAGAGAATTCGAATTCTATGAAGAAGTTTAGGGAAAGTTTGTCAACATATTGGAGGGCATGGAGCTATATACCAGGGTTTTCTCTGAAACTGATGAAAAGAGTATTCTGGACTGCATCTTCGATTTAAGAGACAGAGGTCGAGCGGGCCTTCTCATGGAGAGAACATATTCCGAGCCGAAGAAATGGATGAGGGGAAAGGGAAGAATCACCATCCAGAGCGGTTGTTGCTACAATTTCACGAATGATAGACAGAGGAATCCGCCTGGGATCCTCAGATACGACCAAGTGGATCCGTTGCCACCAATGATAAATTGGATGATCAAGAGAATGGTCAAGTGGAATATTCTACCCGCTACTTGCATTCCTAACAGTTGTTTAACATTTATGAAGAAGGTGACTGCATTCCCCCACACATCGATCATCATGATTTCGTGAGGCCTTTCTGCATGGTCTCGTTCATGAGTAAAAGCAATATTCTGTTTGGAAAAGAAATCGATATAGTCTGCCCTGGTGAATTCAGAGGAGCTGTGGAGATTCCTCTTTCAGTTGGTTCAGTACTTGTCCTGAAGGGCAATAGTGCAAACATTGCCAAGCATTGCATTCCAAGAGTGCGACACCGTTTCTCTAACCTTCCGCAGAATGGACGACAGTAAAATACCGTATGGATTCTAGCAAGACTCAGAATTGGAGGAGTTATTTCCATACGAGCTATGAGAAGGTTGTACCTCTAAGTACATGCAAAGGGAACTCTTATCCTGGAGCATGAATTAGAAGGTCTGCTTGATCAGGAGCTCAACATACCTGGTACAGAGGGTTCACTTTCTTTCTTTTAACAGCATGACATGTATCTGATGTATGCAGTCTACAATGTATTCATATCATGAGATGATTCTCAATGTATTTCAGCATGTGTTACATGATGTACCTTTTGAGGCGTTAGCCTATGTCTGATTTATGGCATCCATTTTTGGGGCAAATTATGGCCTTTTTGTCAGTTGCCTTTTCGTGCAATGGGTGAAAGCCGTGAACCATGCGATGGTTCAAAATTTTAATGAACGAAGAACGAAACAACAAATCTTCAATAATAAATAAAACACAAATAAAAAATAATCATAAATGAGTGAATAACAAAACAAATTTCTTTTTAAAAATCAACCAATTAAAATTAAAACTTTAAGAAAACTTTTTTAAAAAAATTAAATATGATGAAAACAACAAGAAAATAAAACGAACCCGTTGAGTGGATTCTTCCATTTTCAGAATTTTTTACTCTTTCTGTGCGCAGTACAATCATCATTATCTACATTAACTCTCTACACATCCCTGCATAATTTTACATTCTGCACAAAACTTCATAAAGCTCTACAAGTCTTCTTCAACAAAATCAACATTTCCACATGATACACTTCTGCAAATTCTACAACACAAGCTCTTTATGAATTTCAATTCTTACACCTTTGAATAAGCACCCAAATTCTGGTTCTCATCTTTCGAGGTCGATACCTACATTTTGACTCTCTTCTTCGAATTGATACCAACATTTCAATTCTCACATCTTCGAATTGATACCTACATTTTAATTCTCACATCTTTGAATTGATACCTACATTTTGACTCTCTTCTTCGAATTGATACCTACATTTCAATTCTCACATCTTCTAATTGATACCCACATTTCAATTCTCACATCTCAGAATTGATATCTACATTTCAATTCTCATTTTTGAGTCAATACCTAAATCGTGATTCTCACATTTCAAGGTCGATACCTAAATTTTGACTCTCTCCTTAAAATAGATACCTAAATTTCAATTCTCACTTTCGAATCAGTTCCACATTTCTGATTCATTACATTCGAGGTCGGTCCTCACATTCTGACACCCTATTTTGAGAATTAACCTACAATTCAATTCTTGCTTTCAAATCAGTCTCACATTTCTGATTCATTACATTCGAGGTCGGTCCTTACATTCTGACGCTCTCTTTTGAGAATTGACCTACATTTCAATTCTCACTTTCGAATCAGTCTCACATTTCTGATTCATTACATTCGAGGTTGGTCCTTACATTCTGACACTCTCTTTTGAGAATTGACCTACATTTCAATTCTCATTTCCAAATCAGCCCTATATTTCTGATTCATTACATTCGAGGTCGGTCCTTACATTCCGACACTCTCTTTTGAGAATTTATTTCTGATTCATTACATTTGAGGTCGGTCCTTACAGTCCGACATTCTCTTTTGAGAATTGATATATGTTTCAATTCTCATTTTCACATTTCTGACTCATTACATTCGAGGTCAGTCCTTACATTCCGACACTCTCTTTTGAGAATTGACCTATGTTTTAATTCTCATTTCCAAGTCAATCCTATATTTCTGATTCATTACATTCGAGGTCGATCCTTACATTCCGACACTCTCTTTTGAGAATTGACCTACATTTCAATTCTCATTTCTAAGTCAGCCCTATATTTCTGATTCATTACACTCGAGGTCGGTCCTTACATTCCGACACTCTCTTTTGAGAATTGATATACATTTCAATTCTCATTCCTACATTTATGATTCATTACATTCGAGGTCAGTCCTTACATTCCGACACTCTCTTTTGAGAATTGACTTGCATTTCAATTCTTATTTCTAAATCAACCCTACATTTCTGATTCATTACATTCGAGGTCAGTCCTTACATTCCAACACTCTCTCTTTTCAGATTGATATACATTTTAATTCTCAGTCCTACATTTCTGATTCATTACATTCGAGGCCGGTCCTTACATTCTGACTCTTTCTCTCTCTTTTTGAATTGATATCTAAATTTTAATTCCTACCTCGGGGTCAGCACTTACATACATATTCCCATCCTTTAGAAATCTTTGAAATTTCATAACTCAAAGACCACTCTCCGATCCCCAGCAAGAGTCCCTACTTCTTGACTTGATCAAACACTCACCTGCTAATTCCCCAGTGGAAACAAATCACACACACAACTCTACACGTACTTCCAGGTCTGTTAACTTAGGAGTTTTTATTGGTTTTGGTTGATCTCGTCGGTCAACACAAATACGCGTGGTGTGCTTGCCCAGCACATCACACCTATTGGGGGTCCATTTGTTGACCTCACTTATGGTTGAGGTTTAGTTTTTTCCTCTTTAGTAGCCTAAGGTCTAGCCATAGGACTTTCCTATTGACTATTCCTAGAAACACATGGAACCCTCACCATTAGAAATTCTACACTCTTCTCTACTCAACTTGGAATTCCACATATCTGGAACCCTCACCACTAGAAACTCCAAACTCTTCTCTACTCAACTTGAAGTTCCACATATTGGTCCTAACCTCTAGCACTTAATAGGTAGGGTCACTATGGGGGAAACTCAAGATGAGTCAACCTTAAGACTACTGGATCTTAGGGTTGACCCTGGGTGTTGGTCTGGAACTAAGGTACTCACTACACTCATCTACACTCACAATCACTCACAACCCTAAGCTCAAATTTCTAGCCTAGATCCCTTGATCTTTTGGGATACTAATGTAGATGGTCCCCTAAACCCACTAGCCCTAGGCCTATGGTTTAGCTAATACCACTATGTAGAGAACCCAAAATTGGTCCATGGCTTGTTGATGATGGTTGGTACCTCAATATCCCTCTTGGGCCCAAAATTCCCAAAATTCCCAGAAAATCCTAATAAATCCTAAAAACTCCCAATTTCATTTCTCTCAACTACCACATGACTAAATTTGACCAATTTTACCATCTTTAACCAAAACCCCCAAATTTCCCTTTAAGGGCCCAAATTTCCCCAAATTCAACTTAAATGTCCATTAATTTGACCTAAATTGACCTCAATTCCAAACCTAAACTCAAACTCACTTTTGATATGACCAAATTAAACCAAATCCAAGCTCAATTGGTCCATGATTTGAGTCCAAATTTGAGTTAGGTGAAAGCCCCAATTTTGACCATATGACATAATCTCACCATATTGAACCCATAGCCTAGTCAATTGACCTAAATTAATGTTGAAAAATCTTGATAACATTCCTATACATCAAAATCAAACATCAATTGGCCTTGGTGAAGTCTCAACTCCATTTGATTTTGGCCTGAATCCAAAATTCCCAAATTTAGCCCCAAATTGGCTAAGTCCCCAAATTTCACCCAATTGATTGCCTTAACCTCCAAATTGGCATCCAATTCATGTTGAAATTTCTTCATGAGGTCCCTATTGACCATTTACAACAATAAATATGGACTTAGCCCAAGGCTAACCCAAGCTAGACCCAAGCCTAGCCCAACATAACCAAATTGATTAAAATTCAAAATTCCCTCAAATTGACCCTTCAATTGAGCTCAAACTACTTCCATCCTTCACCAAAGTTGCTCTTTATGATCATCTACACCAAATGCAATATTTATTTGGGCCAATTGACATGGCTAGCTTAGCCCAAACCTAAGTTTTGGTCATTTGCACCCACTTGGACCCATGCACTAAATGTGACCTACTAAAGCCACCAAATTAACTCCACCACAGCCATTAGTTGGACTTAGTGACCAGTCCAAACACCATGAAAGTTACAACCATTAGTTGGACTTAGTGACCAGTCCAAACACCATGAAATCACCTAAATCAAGCCACCCCAGCCATTAGTTGGACTTAGTGACCAGTCCAAACACCTATCACCTAAATCAAGCCATGAACCAAAGGTTCCCCAAATTAAGGGATCTTATTTCCAAAAATGCACATGCTTAATCAAGCCATGGGCCAAAGGTCCCCCAAATTAAGGGATCTTATTTCCAAAAATGCACATGCTTAAGATATCTTAGACCAAAGGTCCCCCTAATTAAGGGATCTTATTTCCAAAAATGCACATGCTTAAGATATCTTCGTTCCCATAAATTAAGGGATCTTATTTCCAAAAATGCACATGCTTAAGATATCTTTGCCAAATCCTCCCCCACAGCCATTATTTGGACCTAGTGACCAGTCCAAACACCATGAAACCACCTAAATCAAGCCATGGACCAAAGGTAATATAGGGATCTTATTTCCAAAAATTAACATGCTTAGGATATCTTTGTCAAATCCAAGCACATTTGCATTAAATGGTTGTGATGGATTCCTCTGGGTTCTATATCTTTACCAAATCAAAGCACATTTGCATTAAATTGTTGTGATGGATTCCTCTGGGCTCCCTGAGCTCCTAGCCACCTCCTGCTGGCTGGCCGACCAGCCTAGTGGCTGAAAAAGCTCAAAACCAAGAGCCACTCCCATGGCACCTCACCCAAAATCAAACATAGAGGCCAGCTCATCCAAATCAAATTGAAGAGCTCCTCTGGTCTCCACCTAAGCACCACAATGCACCCAAACTTGTGCCCTGAGAGCCACTCCATGACCAGTTTTATAAAAACTCACCTCCACGGCCATGGTAGGTGTGCTGAAAATTTTCTTAGAGAGGCCTCTCCAAACTTCTCACAGAGCTTTCCTAAGATCCCCTCAGTGCATTCCAACTATTTTTCCCAACCAATTCTCATTGCCGGAGCTCAATTTTGAGCTTTAAATCTTGCCGGAAACCAGGACAGAACCCAATATACCTTCACAGGCCACCAAAATTAAATTAAATTCACCCATACCTTCACAGCAGTGAAAGAAGCCAAAACCCCATAAAATCCCCCTTCCACAGCCTCTACCATAGCTCTAGACCAACACCCAAATCCGACCGTGATTGAATTCCTACTTAGGCCTTATACTAAGACCAGGGACTCAATCCCTAGCCTCCTTGGACCCCAACGAACGTGCCAAACCCCTTTAATCAAAGATTGACTTCTTAGAGCAAAGGTATAAAACCTCACCTCATCCCGAGCTTATTTTGATTCTCCATTTAATTAGGCATAATTTAATTGCATGATTATCATATGGATATGTTTGTCTCACTTAGACGAGTCCATAGGATCAAACCCGAGGTGATTTGGTTGACTTAAGCTTGATTTCATGGTACCTTAGCAGTATGGATGTGTTCGTCTCACTTAGACGAGTCCATAGGATCAAACTCGAAGTGATTTGGTTGAGTCTAAGCTGAGATCTTAGGGTTTTAGTGTGGACGATCACGGGATCATTCTATTGGGGACGATGACGGGGAGCCGTACGATTGAGCGTGTATCAAATGGACAGAGGAGATCGAGCCGGATAGCGCTCCGAGACATAAACTGCGGGCTAAGTCAGCAGCTATGTGGATGGCGGCATCCAACCAGAGCGCGCCACGCATGCCTTCGAAGCTGCCTAGTATCTAGTCAACATGCGCGGTTTAAATAGATAAATAGGGTCTTTTCTTATTCATATAAATACCCCTAACTTAGGAAATTCATAACTTTGTGTGGAAAAATCACAAAAATAAAATAAAAATACCATCTTGCTCAGTGAATAGAGGAGAATAATGCGGAATAAATTTCAAGTCCATTTGATGCATAAAATATTTTTAATTAATTAAACACTATTTGGGATCATTTGATTCTCCATGCATATTGATACATCACATTGGCTTGAAACTTTGGCATGTTATAGCCTCTATCAAGAGAAACATCCTCTAATTTTTCGAAAGTCAGAGGAGGTTCCTATACAGAGATTCATATTTTTCAAGATCTTGCACATTATTTCTTTAAAATAATCATGGAAATTAGCATATTGATTAAAATTTTGGAAGGTCCACCATGACTAGAAAAGCCTTTGGAAATAATTTCATGGATCAATTCATTTAAAATACCCTTAAATTTTACAAACACTAAATCACTAAAATAATTNACTAAAAATTGACTTGACCATGTCTAAGCCACCAAAGTGATGATTTCACAGCCACAAAAACCTTCTTAAAGACCAGGCTAACCCCTCCTTAAATCACCATGACAAGCTATGGACCAATGGATCCCCAAATTAAGGGATTTTACCCATTTTTGGACCTAACTTGAAATATCTCCAACATCATCACTTACCCTTGGGAGATAATCATCTTTAACCACCCCCTGACCTCCCTGAGCCAAGAAGTGACCAATGCCTGGCCGGCCAACCACCTTGGTGGCTGGAAAATGGCTAAAACCATGGCCAAGACAAGGGATTTTCACCCAATTCAAACCCAAAGGCCAAATCAGCCCAGCTGCTCATTGGAGCTTCTCTGCCCTCCACATAAGCAACCAAATTCACCCCTCAATTGGCCCTGACAGCCAGCCTAGGTCATTTTATTTAAACTCCCCCTCTATGGCAAAAGGGGGAGATCTTAAAATTCTTTGGGGAGACCCTGTAAAACTTCTTCAAGAGCTTCTTGGAGACCTTTTGAGCTTAAGCAAACATTCCTTAGCCACTCAAATCCATTGCTTAAGTTGAATTTTGGAGCTCAATTTCAAGGCTGAAACAGGACATCCTTCAAACCTCCACCAAATTCAAATTACTTGCGCCCACACCATGCCAACATCAAGAGAATACGATCCCCGACAAAAGCCCCATCAGCCGACCACCCTAAGGTGGACTTTGACCAAACCCCCAAATCAAGCTTGATCGAATTTGGGTCTAGGCATTTAACCACAACCAGAGGCTCCATCCCTAGGCTTCTGGCATCCACATAGAGCTTCTACAAGCATCCAATCGAGGCTACCCCTCTTGGACCAAGGTATTCAAAGTTAAACCTAANCTTAGTTTTTTTGATTTCTATGTGAACAGGGATATTTTATAAAAATAAACTTATATTTAAAATAAAAACTTGATTCTTAGCCTATTTTAAATATTTAAAATAATTAAAAATTCATAAAAATCACAAAAATAATAAACCTCATGGAAATGTTCTAAATTGCTTCCTAATGACTTAGGAACAATTAGAATATTTTTCCTGAGTTTGTAAATAAAGATATTGAATTTCAAAGCTTAAAAATATTTTTTTTAAAAAAAAAGCTAAAAATGAGTTTTCACTAAAATAATTCTAATAAATAAAAAAAAATAAAAAATTATAAAATTTGCTCCTCTGAGTTCTCTAACCTCAGAGAGATTTTTTAAAAATACAAAACTTAATTTTCACCCCCTAAAATATATTTTTTCTATTAAATAGCCCAGAACTTAGAATAATTCTAATAAATCATAGAGAGTTCAACAAAATATGAAATTTAGTCCAAAGGCTTCTTTAGTCTATGTCTACCTCCAGTAAAAATTTTAAAGGATTAGAATTTACTTTGGTCGAGTTAGGAATTTTCTTTAGAAAATCCTATTTTTGCATAAACATAATTATATAAAATAAATTAAATTCTGAAAAATCACATTTTCTCCTCTATGTCTTAATTGACCCGTGCATGAGGTAGGATAAAAATTTCAAAGTCATGTGAATTGAATTTGACAAATTATGAAGTGTTAGAGCCTTAGGAGCAAATGTGTAATTTTGGAAATTTAGTCTTAATTAACATTTAGGCTTAAGTCAAGGAGGGAAAAAGAGGGTAACCTCTATTCTTTATAATTTATTTGATGCTTGAAACACAAAGGGGTGAACTGGTAGAAACCAATCTCACTTTCTTAATTAAGATTAATAAATAAATTCATTTCATGTTTGAAACAGAAAGGGGTTAATTGGTAGAAACCAATCTCACTTTTTTAATTAAGTTAATAAATTTCTATATTATTAAAATTTGGAAGTTTACCAAAATCAAATGATCCTGGGCTCAGGGGTATGAATTTTGGAAGTCAATAATTAATCAATTTAAAACCCCTATTTTGATTTTCAAATAAAATTCAAATCATGAATCATGACCACTTAAGGCTTAACCCTTTTCAAAACTAATTAAGATACTCACCTAGGTCCTAAGGGCTTAGTGGGGACTTGGGCTAAATCAAAATTGACTAAATGAGGATTAGAGAAATAAACATAACATAATCAAACATCCTTGAAACACCACTAAGCCCATTTAGGATTAAAAATTTGGCTAAGTGTTCAAATTACAATAACTTCCCCTTCAAGGGAATTCACTCACATAATTTTCAAATTAAATGATAAATGATAATTAACCTATTCTTAGGGATAATTGAGACATCAGTGCTCACTGAGTAATAAGGGTATTTACAGCATGAACCATTAAGCAACATAATAAGTTTAAATGGACTCGAGGCTTTTCACCAGTTGGTGAGAGGGACGCATGNACAGAAATTTACTTTTTTTGCTCTTCATAAATGCCCTCACATGCATTTTTTAAGTTTCAGGTGGTGGAACGAGAAGACTCGCCAGGTACACTTTTACAGTTTATAGTACCGTCTTTCTTCTGCCTTTTCCTTACATGTTTTATGATTGCATTTACTTGCATGTATGGAAACAACATAAACTTGCATGTTAACCATAAATATAACCCAAAACCAAAACTAAAATCAACCAAGATAAAATTCACCGCCACAACGTTCAAAATATAAAACAACTCAAAATTTAATCACAAACATCACACAAAACCATAACTTCAACTAAATTAAGATATCTCTATTGGATGATCGGGAATCCCTCGGAGGAGGTAACCTACGGTTGCTAACGAGGCTTCTCACAGTTTAAATGATATTATGGAACTCATTAAGTTGAGTTTAGTAAGTTCACTTGGACTAAGTGAATCCAATAGAAAATAGTGGTGCCGGGACGA
>JXCR01147390.1:153350-169316 GCA_002079205.1 Phalaenopsis hybrid cultivar
ATGCCCTCATAAAATTTAAAGAACTTCAACCATAGGGCCACCTGATTTGACATTATAACTTGACACACTAGATAACTCAAACTCATCGCGGTGAGGAGCTTGGAGCTAGCATGGTGGGCAGTACAACCATCTTCAACAGTAAAACCTGTCTTCCCCAGCTAAACCAATCTTCCTTCCTTAGACTTAAACAACAAAGCCATAGGACTTCAAGGTTGCTTGCTTATGCAACGTAAATCCTCATCTTATCTTAGGCTTTTGCATAGCTCTGCTATACAATATAAGCCCTAACTCATCTTAGGATTCTGAGGTTATCGTATGTCATGACCTAAATCCTCACATTTTTAGGCCATTTGTGATCGTTTCACACGAATGTAAGCCCTAATAAATAAAATTGGCAGGATAAAACACTTGAATATTTTTTTTTCTCAAAACTGAAGCCAAACCATAGGATAGACTGGGAAGCCACTGAGGATCTCCTCTGGATCTGTGGCATCCCCCACTTCTTCTTCCTTTGGATCCTCTAATAAATGTCCCAAGTTTGAACCATTCCATTTTGAACACCTCTTGATCCAATTTCGTTGAAGAGTCCTACCCTTTGAAACTCCTTGAAGATAATATTTTCTGATTTTTATCGAGAGTCTTCGGATGACTTTGGTCATTTAAGATGTAATTAACTATAGGGGATTTCCCTTGTAGGAAGCATGTCCAAACCCAGCTTAATATAAACCCTATTTAATCCTTTCTATTAAATAGGGGAACTTGTCGGCAAATACAAAGGTTTCGCAAACCATACGGACGTCATACTTTCCTTAGTTAATTTGATCGAGCCTCATCCTCAAGTCTTGTGTTCATCCTTCAGAATAGATGCAGGAGTTGAGGTACAGTGCTCTTTCATTTTAAACTATGAAAAATATGGGGTCAGTTTGATTTCGTACTTCAACGTCCTTCCGAAGCGGGCGAGGGGATTTTGATTCCAGCGACCGACAGCTTCTTACGGGCAACTCTCCACAAAACAAACCAACCCAAAAATAGCGCCGACAGCTCCTTACTACAAAAATTAGTAAAATGATGAAGGAAAGTGCTATATTGAAATACTGTATTTAAACTGGAAGACCTATTGATTTGGGTGTTATAATAGTAAAATGTACTCTTTGTTTTATTCTGAAGAGATCTAATCATGGTCTTGGACATCCATCCACAATATTTTTTCTTTGTAGCCAATCACAAGTTCCATATGAAAATTGGGAAAAAGTGCTTCTTCCATAGAAGCCAATGGACCCAATATTAAACTGTGATTACTCAGAAAATAGAGAAGTGAATGACAAAAATGTTCTTATGGATCAATCATATCAAAATTAATCACCTTTACGACCCCGATTTCTAGATAGTTCTTTTGTTATTTTAAAAAAGATTAAGACATTGGAGAATGAGATGAATCGTATTCTGAATGTGATTGACAAGATTTAATTAGTTCAACCATCTGGATTGGAGAATTAAAAAGCAATTTGTTCACATTGGACTTATGAAAGAGGCTACGGTGCGAATGTACAAGAAAAATGTTTGGATCAAAGAAGACATGACTGATTAATTTCCTCACCATCCTTTCTATAACTTTTTTATGCATCTCCAATCCATGGGAGATCTTAGAGAAGATGATAGTATGGAAGATGAAGATGTCTAGCAAGTTTGGAATCCTGGTTTATAAGAGCTTGCGTGTGTTTAGTTATGTTGGATTCTTTTAGTTTTTGATATTAGACTTATTGTGTTTGCTTTTAGTATTTTAGTATTTAGTTTTCAACATTAGATGGCATAATTTCAACGATGAATTTCTGAGTGATTTCAAAATACCTATTTGTAACTATTTGAATTTATACATAAAAAATGTAAAGTTGTTTGTTGTTTAGAAAACTTTGATATTAGTAGATTACTTAATTATGAAAATTAAAGTGAATTTAAACTTATTAGAAGATGGAGTGCTTTGGTGTACAATGATTTACATCTTATGAGCCTGAAGAAGATTTTGAAGAAGAGGATGAAGATGACGAGGAGGAGGATGATGACGAGTAGTTTACTATCATGTATGTTTTTTGTAGTTTGATTTTGTTTACATGTCTTTGTTAGTTAGTGAACTATATTTTTAAATGATGTGTATTGTAAACTGGTGTTAAGATTTTTATGTTTGGATGTTGATTGTTTGTTTTTATTTTACTATTGCTTGTTTTTGCAATTTATTGCTTATGTTTAGAACTCTTTTTTACTTAACAAATCTTTTTGATATATCATGTTTTACATAATGTTTTATACACTGTTCTTTTTAATTGGTACCTGCAAAGTTTCAAGTTAAAGCCCTCTACAGGTTAGTCTTATTTAAATGCATTTAACATTTTCTTTTTACCTTCATTTTTGTATTAACTGCTTTACCTATTTTAAATTTAAGTTTGGGGGGAACGATTTTTCTTAAAAGAAACTAAACTTTATTTGTCCTCATTAAACTATATTTTTAAAATTAATTTTAACATAAATTTTGGTATGAGAGGTCAACTTGAAGACATAATATTTTTGATTTTATAGATATTATTTTAGACTAAGTAAACATTTTTAATAATGAAGTTTAGTCTAAAATTTAAGATATTTAGCATAAGAGTATAAGGTTATGTGTGTACTATTTAAAGTAAAAAAAATTGAATTTTTGAAATATTAAGAGACTCTTAGTGTTATATAAAAAGAAAGGATTCAAACTTCATGAAAAATTTTTGTGAAAGCTAATATGTATTTATAAGTAAGACATGTATGAGGTTTTTAACTTTATGAAGAGGATATTGAAGTTCAAAATCATTCAAGGCTTTCCAGATATAGTAATTCTCACATGAAAAAGAAAATTAAAAAAAGGGACTGAAAATGATCCTAAAAGAAAAAAGAAAAAAAAGAAAGAGAAAAGAAAAAAGAATATATGTGAGGAGAAGATTGAGGAGATGCCTAATCAAAATTAGCTTCACTTGAGTCAACTTAAGGAAAGAGGCATAAATACATTTTCTAAACTTATATTAAAGTATTAGCATCTTTACTAATGAAGTTCTCATGAAGTTCTTTTACATATTCTTCTTTTAAGCATTTTTAATATGACGATTTACAATTATTCTTGAAATGAATAGGAAACCAAAACTCTTTGAATTAATTACTAGATATTATTATATTTTTAGTTTTAACATAAGTTATTAAAAATTCTTATAAAATCTTACTAGTGTCACTATAAAACAAAAACTATAAAAGTTTTTAAGTGATGCTCACTACCTTAAGGCATACCTTTTATGTACTAAAAGAGTTACTTGAGGACAAGTAGCATTTAAGTTTGGGGGATTTTGATCCACAAAAAAAAATATTTAATTTTACATATATATTTAAGGTTTATATTTGGTGATATTGCACTTTAAAAAAAAGGTATTTTCATGTTTTATTGTAGGTATACTAAGTCTAGGCATTTGGAGCTTAATGGACATGAAGAGGACAAAATATGGAGTTAAAAGGTGGCATTTTCAAAAAATTGAACTGGCACCTAAGCGCTAGAATCTAGAAAAGAAGGATCCTAGGCACCAGAGATGGTTATTTTCACAAATGAATTGAATTTGAATGGATTTTTGAAGAGGTGCATATGGAGAATCTTGGAAAATTCATCCCTACATTATAAAAGAGGGTTTTTTTTTTATCAGAATGAGGGGGGGTGAGTAATAAAGGTGTGTGAGAGTGTTGTAAGTGTGTGGGAAAGCTTGGAGAGTGAAAAGAATCTAGTCTGTCACCCTAGAAACATCAATTCTATGCCCATCAAAACTTATCTTCCTATCTATTTTCACTCCTCCTTAGGTGATCACAACTACGCTACCAAAAATGAAATGTGACACTCACTAGTTGGGTGAAGTCATAGCCCTTCTGGTTCTTTATGTTTCTCAATGGATTTTCACAAGTTTCTAATTTGTAAAGTCAATGAAGAATTGGTGAAAATATCATCACAGTTTTTAAAAGTAAAAGGAAATCTTTAAATCCTTCTCATTCCACAAGATTAATTCCTAAGAGCAAGGAGAAAGAAAGGAAACTGCTCAGAATTCATTGAGAATAAAACAAAAACACTGAATTTGTATTAAAATCTAAGTATTAGAAACAAAAAGTTAAACATAAATACAAAGTACCTTATATCTTCTCCCCAACACAAATTCTAGAGTCTCCTTGAAGAATTCTCCAAACTCTTACTCTTACAGCACAAAACACAAATAAACTCACAATTAAACACAAAAGTGAGACTTTTTAAAGCCATCAAATGCTGCCAAAAAGTCCTTTTTTTTTGCCAAATTTTTGTTCATATTAATAGATCTTTAAAAATAACCAAGGTTTGCTTCAGAAACCCTTTCAAAATTTGATCAAATTCAGTGGACCTTCTAGAAGAAAAATTAATATCAGGTTTAAACTAAAATGTAAGAATATCTAGCACTCAAGTCTAAGAGTTCTGATTTTCTATTTATTTCAAGAATAATTGCAATTTGGTCATATTTTGAATTCTTAGAAGAATTATAGTAAAAAAAATTCATGAGGACTTTATTAGTAAGGATGCTAATACTTTAAGCCTTAATTTGGAAATGTAATTAAGTTCCTTTCCTTAAGATGATTCAAGTGGAGCCAATTTTTGATTAGGCATCTCCTCAAGCTTCTCCTCACACTTTTTCATTCTTGCTCTTCTTTTTTTTCTTTTCCTTTTTATTTTCTTTAGGATCTTTTCAATCTTTTCTTTTTCTTTTCATTTCATGTGAGGATTACTGGCTTAGCCACTTTTTGCCAGTTTGCCCAATGAAGTTGTTGTCTTTGTTTTGACTATAGGAATCTATTGAAGCTTCTTTCCAAGAGTAGTTGTGTAGATTTCTTCATAACTAACACTTGCAGTATATAGGAAGGGAAGGTTGTTAAAATGCTTTTGAGTAGTGTAACCCTCCCTCCATTAGACAAAAAGGAGTGTGTCCAACAGTTAAGTTGAGCATCAATTTTAGAAAGGACATCATCAAATTGTACCGATTTATGTCTGCCCTTAACAATAGGTACTCCCAGATATTTGAATGGTACTGAAGGCATAAAACCAATTGCTTGTGATATCCATTATTTGGCTATAGGGTTAGCATTTTTACCAAAAAATAATTAGCATTTAGCTGAGTTGAAGTACATATTAGAGGTCAGTTGGAAGTGATTAATGCAATGTTGTATAATCTTGACAGCAGATTTGTTGGCTTTAAAGAAAAGGATAAGATCATCAGCATAGATTAGATGTTTAACAACCACATTAGACTTATGATGATATTTAGCATAAGATTTTTTCAACAAAGCTTTATCTATAATTCTAAAGAAATAGTCCATAGCTAAGATGAAGATAGAGGGGGGATAGAGGGTTTCCCTATTGGACACCCCTAGAAGCAGTGAAATAACCAGTAGATTGCCCATTTAACATGGTTATATGAGCATTTTGTTGTAACCACCTTGATATTAGATTGCAGAATTCTAATGAGAAACCCCTTGCTTTGATTACAACTAGAATAAATTTCCATCCAATAGTGTCATAAGCTTTTCTCAGGTCCAGCTTGTAAATCATGTTGCCCCCTCTACAAGGTTGATCAATATCCAGATAAAGCTCTTCTGCCAATAACACATTATCAACAATGAATTTCACTTTGACAAATGCAGTTTGATTAGGCCTAATGAGGTTAGGGAGGTGAGGTTGAAGCCTAGCAACAACAATCTTACTAATGATCTTACAAAGGAAATTAGTAAAACTAATAGGCCTAAAATTGTTCCATTTGCTGCATTCAGTGGTTTTAGGTATTAGAACATAAGTTGAAGAGCACAAATACTTAGGAAGAGGGTGCCCCAAGAAGAAGCTTTGGACTGCAGCAATCACATCCTTCTTGATGATAGGCCATGCTTTCTTATAGAATGCAGAAGTATACCAATCTGGCCCAGCTACTTTATCACTGTCAATATCTTGTAAAGCTTTGCAGACTTCAGTTTCAGAAGGCGAATCAGTGAGTTGAAGATTTTCAGTGTAATTTAGATCCTCCTGGAAAACCTACAGGCCAAGAGGATTAATTTCCTGGGAAGAGGCAATGAGGAGCTCCTTAAAGTAACTAACAGAATTGTCAGCAATGCTCCCGAACTCAGTGATCCATTTTCCATCCTTATCTTGGATTCTGTGAATGGTATTGCATTTCCTCCTATATTTTATACAAGCATTATAGTACTTAGTATTTCTGTCTCCTCCCATTAATCTACTCACAACAGCCTGCTGCCTTAGAAACTGCTCCAATCTTTCAGTCTCCATAAGAACTTTCTCAGCTCTAGCCAATAGGGATGCTTCATCTGATACACCAGTTTCCAACCCAGCTTCCAAAAGTTCCAGTTGTTTCTCAGCTACCTCTACATTCTAAAACACATTACCAAATTTATTCCAATTCCACTGCTTAAGAGCTTTGGCTACCTTCTTTTGCAAATGCCATAGATTAGTACGGGGATTAGTATGGTTTACACCTCCCCAGTTTTCTTTAACAAGATTAAGGAAGTCAGGATGATCCACCCACATATTTTGAAACCGAAAGGGAGGTCTACCAGTGGGTGGACTACCAGTTATGCTAAGCAATAGAGGCCCGTGATCAGATCCCACTAAACTCACGTGTTTAACATGTGTATGCAAAAAGTTTTGGAACCAAAGGGTGTTCACTAGAAATCTATCCAATCTCTCCTAGATTTACCCCCTTCTCCAAGTGAAAGCTAGACCCTGAAAAACAAGGTCAAAAAGGCCAGTTAAGAGTATGTTATCAGAGAATTTAGTTAACATGTTAATATTAGGAGTTCTCCCCCCTTTTTTTCAGAGACATCAACTACACTATTGAAGTCACCTCCCACCAGCCAGGGGGATGACATAGACTGACCTATAATTATTAGGCCACCCCAAAGATCAATTCTGGCAGACTTAGTACACCCAACATAAATAATATTAGCAAAACCTCTCTTTCCCTCTATATCATATTGGAAGTTAACATACTTTGGGTCATTAATAAGAACTGTCCAAGCAATTTCTTTTCTACAAAGCAGCCAAATTTTGTTATTAACATTAGAGTAATGTGAGAACTTTTGAAATTAGGAGATAACTTTTTGAGGATATTTGTGAACCATAGTTTCAAGAAGAGCAAAAAACCAAAGTTTATATTTCCTATTGAGATGCATAATTCTTTCTAAAGAGAGGGGGTGGGCCACCCCCCTAATGTTCCAGCATAATAGATTAATCATGGTGGGAAGTTTTAGCTTTCCCTCTAGTGAGCCTGGTGAGGGAGTTCCTTCTAGAAGAGTAAGAATTGCTTGCTTCAATGACTAAGTCATTTGTAGGAGGGTCAACCATGACATCCTTTTTCTTCTTTCTAGTTCTTTGCAGCTGCCATCCTTTTTCTAACTCAGCTTGTATGTTCTCAATTGTATTGGCATTCAAAGGATTCATATTGGGAAAAATAGGAAGAGGGTCAGAAGGGGTTCTGGCCAACTGGGGGAGAGCAGCAATATGTTCCACTTCCTCTTCTACCAATGTAATATTATTAGTATCAGGAAGAGAGGGTGAAAACCCCTCCCTAAGAGGTTGACTTTCAAGTTGTATAGAGGGAGTTCTTTCTGCCTGTACCTCAGGAATGATTAGTGACTGTTGCTGTTGCATAGAAGGAACTGCCACTGGATCTGCAAAATGAGAATTGGCTTCCAACAACTATTCAGAACCAACTAATATAAGATGATGAGGAGCTTTAATTGAAGAGGGGCCATCCATTCTTTTTTCTGGTTCAGAGAAAAAAGGCTGAGGAGGTAAAATTTTTTCACTGTGGGGGGGAGCCTCTAGTGGAGGTTCAGGTTCAACATCCATAGGGGAACCTTTTTTCTTGTTATTTAGATGTAACCTAAAGCATCTTTCATTAGCATGGCCAAACATTTTATAGTGGGTATAATAGTAAGGCCTTTGTTCCATAAGAATCTTTTGCCAATAGCCATTATGGGCAGTGCCCAACCAGATTTCATCTACCTCTGGTAATGTTATGTCTCTCTCCACCAAAATCCTTGCAGCTGAGGGTTTGGACAGATTGTAGGTTGGGACATCAAGTTTAAGTGGTCTGACCAGAGTGGTACCATTAGTAAACAGAACCTGGTGGTGGAAAAAATGAAGTTTTAGTCCAGGCAACTTAAACCAAATAGGAACAATGGGTGGCTCCTGGTTAGGGTCAAAATATGGGGACCATTTTAAAATCTTCATAGCCATGCCTTCAATATACAAAATCTATTTAAAGAACAATCTTGTATAGTCCTCCTCCAAAGATAGGTTAATGGACATATTGCTTTCATCCACTAAACTAACTTTCCAATCACTTAATAGCTTTAAATCTTCAAAGTGTTTTCTCACAACCTCCATCTTGGGATGCCCATATTGAAATTTATCAATGAGTGTAAATTTGAAATAAGAAGATAGGGATGAAATATCAGCATCTAAGAAAATGGCAGCAGGTTTACCAACCTTCCTACTAAGTTGTTTAATAAAAGGAAAGTCGCTATCCCAAACTCCATCATGATAAGAACTAGGGAAAACCATATGTTCAACATCATTTTGAAAATTATAGCTTTTCCCCACAACATCAGTAAAAGTGGCCTTGGCCCACTGAATATTACTTCCAAGATCTATAGGGTTAGCCATATAGAGAGCTCTGTAAAAAATGTTACCGTTTTCCCTCAACAGGAAACTTATTGTGAAAAATGTAAAAGTGGCCTTGGCCATACAGGCTGAACAATGTTACCTTTGATGATTCCCCAAGCTTTTTTATAAAAATCTGTTGAGAAGCCATAAGGACCTGCCACTTTGGAGCTAACAATGGAGGTCAATGCAGACTAAATTTCCCTTTCCCTAGAGGGTGAAGCCAAATCCAAATTCCTAGTAAAACTCTTATCCTTACAGAAAAGATCCTGCTAAATTGGAAGCCTTAAAACTGGAGGTTGAGTAAAGAGAGCTTGGAAAAAATTAATAGCACTAGCAGTAATTAAATCTTCAGACTTAATCCACTGCCCAAAAGGATCCCTAATCTTGTGAATGGTATTAATTTTCTTCTGTAATTAATACAAAAATGAAAATATTTAGAATTTCTATCCCCTTCACAAAATTTGGTCTTAGCAGCCTTTTGAGCATAAAATTCCTCCTGCATAAAGATAGCATTCATTAGTTTTTCATTAGCCACCAAAAGATCCTTTTCCATGTCAAGGTTGTCTTCTAAATTGGCCTCCAAAAGATCCATTTCCTTTTCAGCCTCCTTTACTTTGAAATTGATGTCACCCACCACAGTCCAGTTCCAATTAGACAGATGTTTACCTAACTTCTTCTATAGCATCCACAATTTAATCTGTGGATTAGGATGGTGACAGTCCCTCCACACCATAGAGACTTGATTAAGAAAATCCTGATGAGAAGACCACATGTTGAGATATCTAAAGCTTGACTTTTTCGCGTTAGGAGAGGCAGAAATAATGATTAGTAAAGGCATGTAATTAGATCCAGTCATACAGAGGTGTTGAACAACAACGTGTAACAAACTCACTAAGCCATAAGGAGTTTACAAGGATTATATCCAATCTTTCCCATAGAGATCCCCTCCTCCAAGTGAACCTGGGGCCTATCAAACCAAGGCCAAATAAATCTACCAAGCAAATATTATCATTAAAACAGTTCATTAAGTTAGTATCTGGTGGATTGCCACCCATTTTTTTAGAAGGGGCAGAAATGGAGTTGAAATCCCCACCCACCAACCAGAAAGAGTTGCAAGATCTGCTAATATCAATAATGCTATCCCACAATTCCTTTCTAGCACTAGAAGAACTCCCTGCATAAACAAAAGTGGCCAGCCCCTCCTGACCCCAAAAAATAAACTTAATCTGAAGAAATTGTGGGTGATCCCTCAAAATCTGACAAGAAACTTCCTTTCTATGCAATATCCAAATTTTGTTATTCAGATTAGATAAATGAATGAAACGAGGAGATTTTTTAAGGATTTTCTGGGAGTTTTTTGAGACCATGGGCTCCAAGATAGCCACAAACCAACATTTATACATCCTATTCAGAGCAATTAGTCTGTTAAGGGATTTAGGATGTTCTAATCCCTTAACATTCCAGCACAAGAGATTCATCATCCAATGGAGATGGATTTACCCCTCCTTCTAGATCTTACCAAAGCCTCCTTAGTTTCAGTATGAGATTTTCTGTCCCTGAAGAAATATGCTCCTTCCTTCATAGTTTTTAGCTTCTGGATGCCCTTCTTCTCTTTACATGCTTTTTGGACTTGCCATTCATCTTCCAAAGCAGTCTGTAAAGCCTCAACTAAGGTAGTGTCCACTTGAGGTTCCCTATGGACTACCTCAAATTCTTCTTGCTGAGAAGTTTGAGGATCAGGAATGACAGATTCAAATCCAACCAACAGTTCCTTATAAACTTTCTTTCTACTCATTTTTGCTATTTTATAACCTTTCGTTCATGTCAATAAACACATAATTCTTAATAAATTCAAAGTTTATCGTTCTCGCTGCAATGTCAGCATCAAAATTTGGGGTTTTTGGAAGCCCACTGTCACTCTTTCCATTATAGATGATGAGGAACAATATATCCTTAGTCAAATCAGCTTTTAAGGCTTTCAGGGGTGGGGCACTTTTGTTTACTCTAGCTCTTATTTACATGAGAAAAATCTGCTTTGGCAAAAAAATGAGTATAGAGGAAGCATCATTAATGAGAATTGGTTTGTAGGTGGGGACTTTATTATGATCATGAAGCCTATGGAAAGAAAAGGAGGTGGTAGAGTTGAGCCTACTCTTATTAATAGGTTTCCTAACTATTTTTCAAATGCAGGTCTCTATGACTTGGGATATTCTGAATCTCCTTATACTTGGAGGAGGGGATTTCTATATCAGAGATTGGAATAGTTTTTGGCTAATTCTGATTTTATAAGTCATTTTCCTATTGTGAAGGTTCAAAATTTGAGTCATGTTACCTTTGATCATAATCCTATTTTTCTTACTTTGGCATTTACACTTAAACTGACCATATCTCATTTTAAATTTCTTAATGTTTAGACTTCACATGATACTTATCTTAACTTGGTGACTCAAGCTTGGAAATTTGATGGAGTTGAGACTCCTTGGATTGTTTTGTGGCAATTACATAAGAAGATGGCTGCCCACCTTATTAAATGGAATTACCAGGTCTTTGGTAATGTTCATAAAAAACTTCAGGATACTCAGAATAATGTTGATTCCTTGGAGGCCCAAATTGATGTTTCTCCTCATTTTATGGATATTGTTGCTCAGGCTCATCTTGATTTAATGGATGCTATTGCCTTAGAGGAAAATTTGCTTAGGCAGAAGGCTAATGATTCTTTCTTTGTTGCAAGGGATATAAACACTAAATATTTTCATGCCACCCTTAAGCACAAAAGAAATATCAATAGCATTTTAAAAATTAAAAAGGGGGATGGGAGTATTTTAATTAATGTGGAAGAGATTGGAGATAGTGTTGTGAGTTATTTCACTGAGCTTTTTCATTGCTCTACTCACACTATGCCTGTTGACCCCACTCACTTTGTGGATGAGTATAATTTTATTAATAATCTCTTTTTTTCTTATCCTCCTGAAGAGCAGGAAATCCTGAATGCTTTCAAATCTATTTGCCTAAACAAACCTCCTAGCCTTGATGGTTTTTCTTTTGTTTTCTACATCCATTCTTGGGAGGTTATTAAGAAGGAGGTTATTCTTGCTATTCAAAGCTTCTTTCTTAGAGATAATCCTGGTAAATATTTCACCTCTGCTTTGATTGAGCTTATTCCAATAGGTAATGATAAGATTATGTCGGCGTTATTTCGGGGTTGGAGGGGAGTTGCCCGTAAGAAGCTGTCGGTCATCGGAATCGAATTCCCGTCGCCCGCTTCGGAAGGACGTTGAAGTATGAAATCAAACTGACCCCATATTTTTCATAGTTTAAAATGAAAGAGCACTGTACCTCAAATCCTGTATCTATCCCAAAGGATAAACACAGCTCGATCAAATAAACTAAGAAAAGTATGACGTCCATCTGGTCTACGAAACCTTTGTATTTGCCGACAAGTTCCCCTATTTAATATAAAGGATTAAATAGTCTGCGAAACCTTTGTATTTGCCGACAAGTTCCCCTATTTAATATAAAGGATTAAATAGGGTTATGAAACCTTTGTATTTGCCGACAAGTTCCCCTATTTAATATAAAGGATTAAATAGGGTTTATGAAACCTTTGTATTTGCTGACAAGTTCCCCTATTTAATATAAAGGATTAAATAGGGTTTATCGAAATCTTTATATTTGCCGACAAGTTCCCCTATTTAATATAAAAGATTAAATAGGGTTTATATGGGTTCAGACTTGCTTCCTATAAGGGCAATCCCCTATAGTTAATTACATCTTAAATGACCAAAGTCACCTAAGAAGACTCTCGATAAAAATCAAGAAAATTTATCTTCAAGGAATTTCAAAGGGTAGGGCTCTTCAACGAAATCGGACGTAGAGGTGTGAAATGGGATTGGTTCAAATTTAGAACATTTTATTGTAGAATCTAAAGGAAGAAGAATTAGGGGATGTCAGGGATCCAGAGGTGAACCTCGGTGACTTCTCAAGCTATCCTAATGTTTGGCTTTAGTTTTGAGGAGAAAATTTAGGTGTTTCATCCTGCCAATTTTATTATTTAGGGCTTACATTCATGTGAAATGACCACACAAATAGCCTGGAAGATGTGAGGATTTAGGTCATAATAAACGACAACCTCGGAATCCTAAGACGAGTTAAGGCTTATATTGTATAGCATGGCTATGCAAAGGCCTAAAGATAAGGTGATGATTTATGTTGCATAAGCAAGCAACCTCGAAGTCCTATGGCTTTTTTGTTTAGGTCTAAGGAAGGAAGAATGGTTTAGCTGGGGAAGATAGGTTTTGCTATTGAAGATGGTCGTACTGCCCACCATGCTAGCTCGAAGCTCCTCGCCGCGACAAGGTTGAGTTATCTAGTGTGTCAAGTTATAATATCAAATCAAGTGGCCCTATGGTTGAAGTTCTTTAAATTTTATGAGGGCATATTATGTTATAATATCAAATCAGGTGGCCTTATGGTTGAAGTTCTTTAAATTTTATAGAGGGCATATTAAAGTTATGTCAAATCAGGTGGCCTTATGGTTGAAGTTCTTTAAATTTTATGGGGGCATGTTAAAGTTGATTAGGGTGAACACCGGTTAGGATCCTACGGTTCCCTCGTTCCGACACCGCTACTTTCTATTGGATTCACTTAGTGTTGGTTAGGATCCTACGGTTCCCTCTTTCCGGTAGCACTATTTTCTATTGGATTCACTTAGTCGAGATGAACTTACTAAACCCAACTTAATGAGTTCCATAATTTCATTTAAACCGTGGGAAGCCTCGGAAACCCAACTTAATGAGTTCCATAATTTCATTTAAACCGTGGGAAGCCTCGTTAGCAACCGTAGGTTACTTAATGAGTTCCATAATTTCATTTAGACCGTGGGAAGCCTCGTTAGCAACCGTAGGTTAATTAATGAGTTCCATAATTTCATTTAGACCGTGGGAAGCCTCGTTAGCAACCGTAGGTTACCTTCTCCGAGGGATTCCCGATCATCCGATAGAGACGTCTTAATTTAGTTGCAATTTTAGTTTTGTGTCGAGGGTTCCCGATCTTCCAATAGAGATGGCCTCGTTAGCAACCGTAGGTTACCTCCTCCGAGGGGTTCCCGATTTTCCAATAGAGACAATATTTATCGTAGGTTACCTCCTCCGAAGGTTCCCGATCTTCCAATAGAGACGTTTTAATTTAGTTGAAGTGTCAGTTTTGTGTTGAGGGTTCCCGATCTTCCAATAGAGATGGCCTCGTTAGCAACCGTAGGTTACCTCCTCCGAGGGGTTCCCGATTTTCCAATAGAGACAATTAATTTAGTTGAAGTTGTATTTTGTGTGATGTTTGTGATTAAATTTTGTCCGATAGAGACTTTTTAATAAGTTGTAGTTTTATGTGATGTTTCTTCCCGATCTTCCAATAGAGACATATTAATTTAGTTGAAGTTGTATTTTGTGTGATGTTTGCAATAATTTCATTTAGACCGTGGGAAGCCTCGTTAGCAACCGTAGGTTACCTCCTCCGAGGGGTCAGTTAGGATCCTACGGTTCCCTCGTTCTGGCACCACTATTTTCTATTGGATTCACTTAGTCCAGCAATCTTAATGAGTTCCATAATTTCATTTAAATCGTGGGAAGCCTCGTTAGCAACCGTAGGTTACTCCCTCATTCCGGCACCACTATTTTCTATTGGATTCACTTAGTCCAAATGAACTTACTAAACCCATCTTAATGAGTTCCATAATTTCATTTAAACCGTGGGAAGTCTCGTTAGCAACCGTAGGTTACTTAATGAATTCCTATAATTTCATTTAGACCGTTGGAAAACTCGTTAGCAACCGTAGGTTACCTCCTCCGAGGGTTTCCGATCTTCCAATAGAGACGTTTTAGTTTAGTTGAAGTTGTATTTTTGTGATGTTTGTGACTATTTTCTATTGGAATCACTTAGTCCAAATGAATTTACTAAACTCAACTTAATGAGTTCCATATTTTCTATTGGAATCACTTAGTCCAAATGAATTTACTAAACTTAACTTAATGAGTTCCATTATTTCATTTAGACCGTGGGAAGCCTCGTTAGCAACCGTAGGTTACCTCCTCCGAGGGGTTCCCTTCCGATAGAGACGTTTTAATTTAGTTAAAATTGTATTTTTTGGTGATATTTGTGATTAAATTTTGCATCCGATACCGTGGGAAGCCTCGTTAGCAACCGTAGGTTACCTCCTCCGAGGGATTCCCGATCTGATAAAGACATCTTAATTTAGTTGAAGTTGTAGTTTTATGTGATGTTAAATTTTGAGTTGTTTTATATTTTGAATGTTGTGGCGGTGAATTTTATCTTAGTTGATTTTAGTTTTAGTTTTGGTTATGGTCAAGCGGCTATCCTGATGGTTTTAGTTTTCATGCAGGGTGGTGTCGTTGTTTGGCATGCAAATTTGCAGGTATAAAAGTACAGTATGAAAGTACAAGAAAGACAATGCTAAAAACGCGAGTCTTCTCATTCCACCACCTCGAACTTAAAATGCATGTTAATGCAGTTTATATGAGAGGCAAAAAGTAAGGTTTATCTAACCCTATGTCATATTTTGGTGAGTCCTTAAAAGTTTAATTAAGGATGATTTTGCTAAGCAAAATGTATTAAGTTTAGTAGATCTCCGAGGTGTCCAACAGATCTAAAGAAAGAAGCAGGCCCATGCTACTCTCTCGCTGCCTGGTGGAAAATCTCGAGTTCTTTTTAAACTTATTATGTTGCTTAATAACTTATCCTGTAAATACCCTTAATGCTCAGTGAACCTTGGTGTCTCAATTATCCCTAAGAATAGGGTAATTATCACTTATCATTTAATTTGAAAATTATGTGGGTGAAGACCCTTAAAGAGGCAAGTTAATGTAATTTGAACACTTAGCCAAATTTTTAATCCTAATTGGGCTTAGTGGTTTTTCAAGGATGTTTGATTTAATTATGTTTATTTCTCTAATCCTTGTTTAATTAATTTTTTTGATCTAGCCTAAGTCACCACTTAAGCCCTTAAGACCTATGTGAGTGTCTTAATTAGTTTTGAAAAGGGTTATGCTTTAAGTGGTCATGATTTAGATTCTATTTGAAAATCAAGATAGAGATATTAAATTGATTAATTATTGGCTTCAAAAGTCATACGCTTAAGTCTAAGATCATTTAATTTTAATAAACTTCCGAATTTTAATAATTTAGAAATTTATTAATCTTAATTA
>JXCR01147397.1:6803-20215 GCA_002079205.1 Phalaenopsis hybrid cultivar
ACATACATCATAGTACTGTCATATAAGATCGGTATCAATTGGCAAAGACAACTCTGTAGAGTTCCCAACTTGTCCTCCATACCAGCTATATGAGCAGAGCCAGCGATTGAGGAGGATTCAGAGGAGTAGGAATCTGAGGAGGAAGAGGAGGACTATTTTTTATAATTTATTATTGTTATATGATTCCGACTTTCTATATAGATATAAAATGTGATGTATGTGATTAAATGTTTTATTTCCTTAATAGTGATACCTACTTTGCAACAAAACCAAAAGCTTGATCCAAAGTAAAGGCTAGGTAAATTTTTAACTATAAAGCAAAGAGGAATACAGTTATAATATTTAAATATGGGATATTACACAAGTATGCATATCGTTATCGAGTAATATAGAACTTTTTTATTAAGCCCCAAATATTAAAACCACAAAGAAACTTCGCAATATGCACTTCAGAGTCGTCTAATTCTACACCCTTGAAAAGTTTATTTCCCTATTTATTTACACTCAACCCCATGAACTACATTCTCATCCATGAAATCTAATGTGATTCTTACCATTTTTTGACTAAGAAAATACCATCTCGCATCTTACATGTTCTCACAACAGGCTTTAACATCTTAATTGGCCAAATCAAGAAGTAAATAAAGTAAAAGGTTTCAAATCATCACAACTTCTTCGAACATTGATGTCTAATAATTTACACAACTTCCTCTAAATACTTAATCACTTATCATTTTAAGAAAAAAGATAAAGAAAACTACTCAGAATCTAAAGAGAAAACACAACCACACATGAGTTTAAAAGTAGAAATCATGCACACAAACAAGAAATCTAAATTAAAACCAAATGTAGTCACAAAGATAAACACTTATCTCAAATCCTCTTCACCAAATGTCTTGAAGTTCCTTTGAATTCTATTCCTTCACTCACAATACAAACTAACACTAAAAAACAAAAAGTGGTCGGCGGCAGCGACGGTTACTAAGATGAATGGTGGCTATGGATGTCTAATGTCTGATCCCTTCCTTTGATGATCCAAGTCTTCTTTAATAAAATCACAAAAGGTGTCTTGGTGTCTCTTCAAACTGTGCTCGCATTCAATGAATCTCTTAGAAGTTCCTCCTTTCAAAGGCTAATTGAATGAATTTTCGTGTTCCTGGATTATTTCCCACTTTTTTACCAAGCGTTGCTTCAAACACCTCTCCAAAAATTCATATAAATTTAATGAATCATCAAATAACTACTTCTGGTGTGTAAGCACGGGGTATCTGGGGCTTAGGCCTGACACTTTAGATCTCAAGGGCCAGTGTTGGACGCTTAGGCACCCATTTCATTTTTGCACCTTCATTATTTTTGCTCCAAATTTGATCCTTTTTCACTCCTTTTAGCATTTTTCATCCATTTGATTGTACCTGATAAAACATGCAAATACCTTTCATTAAAGTGCAATATCCCAAAAATAGGAATAAAAATATGTAAAAAAAGTCTATATATTTTAGGTGTATTAAAAGCTCCCAAACCTAAAATGTTACTTGTCCTCAAGTGAACTTTCAATCTTTAAAAACTAAATAAGTAGATGATGTATATGAGTTTCTTTAGGATTTACTAAAATTTTGATATAGAAATATAGTAGTCCAATTTAGAAAAAAAAAAGTAAATGAGACCAACTTAAAGTTTAGGAATCTTTAATGTTAAGAAATATGAAAATATGAGTTTCTATCTAATTCAGAAATATTGTAGATTCTCCAAATATAGAGTTTAGAGATTTTATCTTTTCCACTTAAAAACTTTTAGTAAGCATAACTTTACTTACCATATTATATCCTTAAGCTTAAAAGTTTCTCGAGTCTTACACTTTTGAAAAATCAGTTGTTGGACCAATTTTTTATTAGGCACTAATCCTTAAGCTTCTCCTCCCTTTTTCAATTTCTCTTTTCTTTTTATTTCTTTTTCATTTTTCCTTTTCTTTTTTGTTTTCTTTTTTATTTTTTAAAATTTTCTTTTTTCTTTTTCTCAAGCAAGGATTACTCTATTTGGATAGGTCTTTAATGATTTTAAATTCAACTCTTCCTTTCATAATATAAAGAGTTGATATATTTCCTTTACTTAAAAACATAATAATAGTTTTTGAAAATTATTTTCAATAAAATAAATTTAAGTTTTGAAAATATATGTCTAAATCTTATAAATTTTTCAAAAATATAATTTTTCCTACTAAAGATAGTTATACTATATTTAGCATTTTCCACACTAAAAAATTTTTAACTTTAACTTTTTCTTCATTACTATGAATTTTAACTAAATTCTCTTACTCATTTCTATATTCAAAACTTTATTTCCCTAATATAACTTCATTTAGATAATCATTTTTTTTCAAATCAAAATCAAATTTATTTGAAATACATGAAAGAACAAATAAATTTCAAGTTCTTAGAAAATTTTTCATCCCCACCCCCTCCCCCAAACTTGAATTTTTAATAGAATAAAACATTTTAGCATCTCATATAAATAATGGTAGGAATGGAAACTAAAAACAATATTCTAGCAAGAATTTTCCATACCCCTATATGCAAGTACAAAACATAAAAAATAGGAGTAAAATTTAAATTGATCAAATTTCAATTTAATTAACATGTAGAGATTCATTGGACTTCTATGCAGAGCAAACAAACACTAAAAGCAAATGAACACGCTATCAAACATACATGACTGCAACATAAGGAAAAATATCTGGTAGTAAATTTAAAATTTTAAACAAGCAGCTTCTAAGTAAAAAGTTAGCTATATTCTAAATCTTCCTAAGATCCAGAATAAAGTTCAACACAAACTAACTAACTGTAATAAACAACACAATTAACACAATTACTAACATAAATTCATAATAACTACTCACAAAAACACAAATACATCACAGTAGTGTCTACTAAATAAAGCACAACAAAAACTAATAGTCTCAAAAATGACAACTGAAAACATAACAAAAAGTACAGAATAACTGCACCATCCACGATTCAGAACAATAAAGAAAGTAAAAATCAAACAAAACTACAGATCCAAGCTAGTCATCCTCATCCTCTGCATCACTCTCATCACTATGCCAAGTAGTTGCAGGCTCATATGGTGGATATCTAAAGTATTGAGGAAATACAACATCTTGATTACCTCTCATGAGGTTTTCTATAGCTAAGTTGTATTCTCCCTCATAATCACAATGTCTCTTCAAGTATCCATCCATATGCTCTACAAAATTTTCTAAATTTGATACCTTATCCATAGTGTAGCATTATCCAAAATCCTCACTAATAGTTGTGACTGAGAATTTGATCAGAAGTTTGACCCTAAGATGTAGAAGCACGTGAGTAGAAGCTCACGATGTCGAAGCAGCATAACTACTAGAAAATCCTCCTCTCCAGCTAAAAATGGAATGATGTGAATAAGATTTTACATTCACACTGGTAATGGGCTTAAGAGGTTGCAAGATCTCCTACCAATTGTCAAATATAACTCTAGCCTGCTAGCATAAAGAAATGATCAAAAATGCAAATCCCAAACCTGCAGTAGTAGTAGCAACGACAGAACTGGTAATAACACTATGAATCAGAGCACCAATATTGATGGACTTGAACTGTTGGATACAATAGTTCAAAGTTGCTCGACCACGTGTCACTTCACTAAGATGATTTGTAGGCAGCAGACGTGCAGAAATTAATAATGTCATGCCATTGTAGTGGCATCCAACATGAAAGTGTAAAAGTTAACTCTTCTTTCAGTTGCAATTTTTTAAGGCCCTCTCCCAATAGTCAAAGATGAAATAATCTCATCTAACTCCTCAGTAGGACTATAATTTGTATAAAAACATAAAGTTCTTGGGGGAAAATAATAAAATTGACTTATTCCCCTTATCATGACTCTTTCATCTTCAGGGAGATTAGCATAGAACTCCTGTATGACAGAAATCACTACAATAGCAGAAAAACAACAGAACCGCTCCCACTGGTGACAAACAATCAGATCTTCCACAGCTCCTCCCAGACTTCTCAAACACCGCTCAGAAATCAACTTTCTTGATTGCAGTGCATCACTGTATCGATTCTGAGCTCTCAAACTAACAAACTTGCTTGAATCGAGTTGACCCTTTCCTTTGGTCCTCTTCGTTCTTGGTGCCATTTTTAAGAAATTATATTAAATTCCCAATAAATTCCAAATTGAACTCTAAATCACTAAACTTAACTCCTAAAAGCTTAAACTACCAAATCGATGTATTTTCCGTAGATTTTTCTCAAATTTCCACCATGAATATTGATTTTTGGGTAGTTCATGAATGTGCTTAAAATAAATGGTGAAAATAAAATTTTTTTACATATAAGTGAAGCTCCACCTCAAAGATATGAAATCTAGCAATTTTTGCTCCAAACCACCAAGAAATCTTTAAAATAGGGTATGCCCTAGCTCCAAAATTGTGAAAATCTAAGGAATAAGACGACGTTGGGCAAAAATAATGGAGTTTTTTGGGACCGATTTGTCACTTAAAAACCATTCGTGAACTGACGCTTAAGCGAGAATGATTTGGCGCTTAAGCGCCCGTCTCTCGGTTTATGCAACCCTAAAGCTCGTGGTCTTGGAGCTTAGGCACCAGTGCACAAGTTTTGATTTTTTTAATTTAAGTGAAATGCACTCCTAGCTTAAGTCAACCAACCTAACATGGTCTCATAACTCTTTAATAACTATTTTTTTGCTTTCAATTCCCCTCTTACTCAAGATTCATTAATCTTAACTATTTCAATTCAACGCAAAATAACACGAAATTTTACATGAGCAAACACTTATATTCATTTATAATGGTTACAAATATTTTTAAATACATAAATTTTCAATCCAAATAGTTTTTGATGAGAAAATTCCTAAACACAAATACTAGACAATCATAACATTAAGAACATACTAAACACACTTAACGCTAACAACAAACACTAAACACACAAACATTAAACAATAAACTTAATTCCATTCTCCAGTTGGTGGAACAAATCTTGGCCTATCATTAGTCTCTTTGATACTAACAACAAGGAAATCGTTATATAACTCTTGCGCACTCTGATTAATAAACTTCTTTCTCATTGCCTCCTCCTTTTCTTTAAATCACTCTCCCAAGATGAAGTTTCTCCAAAACTCTCTTTTCACTAAGCATTTAAGGTTATAATTGAATTGTGGTAAAAATCTTTACATAACCCTTCTATTTATAGGCTCCAAACTCTTCTATAACTCCTAGGCATGTCCTAGAACTGCTCTCCCACGTTAAAACCAATCAAGGCTCATTTAAAACTTCTAGAAACTGAAATTTGCACATGTTTTCTTAACTTCCACGCTTAAGCACTGGATATTGGCGCTTGAACGCCAGTGCCCAATTTTGCACAGGTCAACTTAACATCTAAATACATGTTCTAACATGTCTAATTCATCTTTTAAGGTCTTAGAATAATCACTAAATCATTATATATTTAGAATACTACCCAAATTTTCTAAATCACACACAAAAATAAAATAATAAAAACAAACACACATATAACTATAGGTTGCCTCCCACAGAGCGCTTGGTTTAACGTTGTCAGCCCGACGTAATCAGTGCTTATTTTGGTTGACTCAACATCATAAAATTATTTAATTTAAGTTGGTCATCTAAAAAGTTGGATTTCAGCCTGTGACCATTCACTTTGAATATTTTATCAGTTTTAGGATCTTTGATATCCACAACTCCATAGGGATAAACTTTCAACACAATAAATGGATCTATCCACTTGGATTTAAGTTTGCCTGGAAATAATCTTAACCTTGCATTATAAAGAAAAACTTATTGCCTTGGCTAAAAATGTTTAGTCAGAATCCTCCGATAATGCCACATCTCCATCTTAATAGCCCAATATGCTTTATGCTCAAGTTCAACTGGTAAGTGACATGCTTTCCCAAATAATAGCTTGTATGGGGATATTCCTATAGGAGTTCTGTATGCAATCCTATAAGCCCACAAAGCATAGTCAAGTTTGACTGATCAATCTATTTTGGTTGGATTTACAAATTTTTCCAATATTCTTTTAATTTCACGATTAGATAATTCAGTCAAACCAATTGTCTAAGGATAATAAGCAGGAACAATTCTATGGTTTATATGATATTTCTTTAATAAATTCTTCATTATTGTATTTCTGAAATGACTTCCCCCATTAGTTATGATTACTCTTGGCATCCTAAATCTACAAAATACGTTCATTATTAAAAAATTTGCAACACTTTGAGCATCACATCGAGGTAAAGCAACAGCTTCTATCCACTTGGATACATAATCTACTGCTGACAATATATATAAATTTCTGAAAGATGGTATAAATGGTCCCATGAAACCTAATCCCCAAACATCAAATATCTCAACTTCTAACATATAATTGGGGGGCATCTCATTTCTCTTAGAAATATTACCTTCTCGTTGACATCGATCACAAGTTTTGATATAAGCGTTAACATCTCTAAAGATTGTAGGCCAATAAAATTCAGATTGTAAAATTCTGTATATTGTTTTATCAATACTAAAATGTTCCCCAAAATCAGAATTATGACATTTTTTTATAATTACATAAGTTTCTTGTAAAGGTACACTTCTTTGAATAGTAAGATCCTTTCCTTATTTATTTAAAAACGGGTAATCACAAAAATAAGTTTTCGTTTCAGACAAAAATTTTCTCTTTTATTGGTATGTTATTCCATAGGGTATAATATCACTAACAATAAAGTTTACAATGTGTGCATATCATAGAACATGCCTTTCATTAATATTAAATAATTTTTCATCTAGAAAATGTTGACGAATTCCTTTTCAAAATTGAGTGGTTTTTCTAATTCAAGCCTGGATAGATGATCAGCAATTTGATTCTCATCTCCCTTTCTATCTACTATCTCAAAGTCAAATTCTTAAAAAAGAATAATCTATCATATAAGTCTAGGTTTTGCATCCTTCTTTTTCATTAAATACTTAATAGCAGAATGATCTGTATCCACAATACATTTATTCTCAATTAAGTATGATTTAAATTTATCAAAAGCATATACTACTACTAATAACTCTTTCTCAGTTGTGTTATAATTAATTTGAGCTTCATTAAGAGTTATACCAGCATAGCAGATAACCTTGTAAATCTTATCATGCTTTTGTCCTAAAACAGCTCCAATAGCATAATCACTAGCATCCCACATTAATTCAAAAGGTTTTCCCCACTATGGGGAAATTATAATTAGTGCAGTCACTAATTTTTTTTTAATAAATGAAAAGCTTTTAGGCACTCTTTATCAAAATTAAAAATTACATCTTTTTCAAGTAAACGACATAGAGGCTTAGCAATTTTTGAAAAGTTTTTCAAATATTTCCTATAGAATCCAGCATGTCCTAAATAACTTTTAAATTCCTTCACACTTGTTGGGTAAGGTAAATTAGCGATCACTTGAATTTTTACAGGGTCTACTTCCATACCATTTTCTGAAATTTAATCTCCCAAAACTAATCCTCCTCCTACAATAAATTGATATTTTTCTCAAGTAATGACTAAATTTCTTTCTTCACAGCACTTAAGAACTTTAGATAAATGTTCTAAACATGATTCAAATGAAGTTCCGAACACTGAAAAATCATCCATAAAATCTACAATCCCTTTTTCAATTAAATCACAAAAAAATAGTCATCATACATCTTTGAAATGTAGAAAGTACATTACATAAACCTAAGAGCATTCTTCTAAAAGAAAATGTACCACAAGGACTAGTAAAAGTTATTTTCTCTTGATCCTCAGAAGTTATTTGTATTTGGGGATAACCTGATATCCATCTAGAAAACAAAATCATTTATGCCCATCTAGTCTATCTAACATTTGATTTAAAAAGGGTAGTGAAAAATGATCTTTCATAGTGGCAAGATTTAATTTTTTATAATCAATACATATTTTTTATCCTGTGACTTGTCTTGTTGGTATTAACTTGTTATGTTCATTTAAAGACACAGCTACTCCTCCTTTCTTATGAACGCAGTGAATCAAACTAACCCATGCACTATCTTAAATAGAGTAGATAATTTTAGCTTCTGTCCCCTTTAAAATTTCTTTCTTAACAACTACTTTCATAATATGATTCAATTTCCTTTGAGGATCAACCCTAGGTTTGCAGCTCTTTTCCATATGAATTTTGTGCATACAAATTTTAGGACTTTGTCGTTTTATATCAGCAATTGTCCATTCAAATACTTACTTGTAACTCTTTAAAGTTTTCATCAAACTCTCTTCTTCTTCTATAGTTAATTTTGAGAAAATTATAATAGGTAATGTAGAGGAATCACCTAAAAAAGGCATACTTCAAATGTTCAAGAAGTAACTTCAACTCAAGCTCAAGAGGTTTTTCAATTGATGGACAAAAAGATTTAATTTTTTTCTATTGTGTCAAAAACTTCAAAACTTTCTCGAACATAATTTGAATCTTCCTTATATAAATATTCATATTGATCTAAATCCTCTTTTTTCTTGTGTTTCAACTCAATCATTTCATATTTCTCTTCATAAATTGTTTTGAAATGGCATTCACTTAAAAATCTGATCAAATCCATTCTATAACATTCATCATCTTTACCTTTTTCAGGGTATTTCATTGATTTGGAAATATTAAATGTAAATGATTGATCATTAACACAAATAATTAATTCTCATTTGCACATCGATCATTACTCTTCCTGTGGCTAAGAAAGGTCTCCCAAAAATGATAGGTATCTCATTATCTTCCTCCATATCTNATCACTTTTTCAAAGATCTTTCTTATTTTTAATTAGTGGATGTAAGGAACCACTCAACTCTTTAAACTTTTGGCTTCTAAATCCATTTTTCCTATCTCTTCTATGGTCATTTGGAAAAGTCTTCATGGTGTCTTTTATCCAAAGCAAATATTCCTTGACAGAAAATCAACCACTTTGTTCTCTTCTCGACCAACATGTTCTATTTGGAAGTTTGCAAACTTTTCTATCTCTAAATTTGTCTTGTTTAACTATTTGACCATCATCTCATCTCGAGCCTTAAATTCTTTATTGACATGGTTAATGACAAGTTGAGAATCTGACTTAACCGCCAAATTCCAAGCTCTTATTTCAACGGATAAGAGTAATCTGAAAATTAATGTTTCATATTCTTCTTGGTTATCTGTAACCTTAAATTCTACGGTGATCAAATGATAGGGATGCATCCTAATTGGACAACATAGAGCCATCTTACTTCTTGAGCTTGCTTGACTAGAATCCCATCAAGGTATAGGGTCCAAGTTTTTCACCCATTTTGACACTTTTTCTCAATCTGTCATGTTCCAAGAAGTTAGCTAGGAAGTCAGCTAAGACTTGAGCCTTAATCACCGCTCTGAGAATGTAATTGATGTCATGCTCATTAAGTTTCACATCCCACTTTAAGAGTAGTTTGAATTGTTCTAGGCAAGTGAGTAAAGACTTGAGTAGATGCTCGGTAATAACTCTGATTAGTTGCATTTGAAAATATGACCGGTTCTTACAAGAAGAGACAATCGAAGCAAATGTTAAATTCTTATAATTGGGTACTTGGCCTCGGCTCCTCTGAGGACACGACTATTGTATTAGATGGGAAAGTGTTTTCCTAGCTCCTTTTGAACTAAATCTGAACTGAAGAGACAAACAAAGTAAGTGTTCATCCTATGGCTTCAAGCATTGTAGCTGTGGATGTGAGACTAGTGACTACTTCAGACTTTGAAAAGGTTGCTCACACTTAGTTTTTCATTCAAATTTTTTGGCCTTCCATAGTACCTTGAAAAAAGTAGTGCATTTGTTGTTAGATTTGAAAATGAATCTGATAAGTGCTATTATTTTCTTAGTTAGCTTTTGTACCTTTTGGTATTTCAAAAAGAAAAAAATATCCCAGAGTGCCTTTACTTTCTCAAGATTAGTTTTTATAACTTGTCAGGAGGTACCTCAAGAAATTTTTGGTTGATGCTCCAAACATACATTTTAATGAATCTAATTTAATATTATATTTCTTTAGAGTATGGAAGGCTTCTTTATGTTATTTATATGTTTTTCAAATGACCTACTTTTAACCAGAACATCATTGATACAGACTTCAACATTTTTCTCCTTTCACTAAAAAAATTACATCCATAAGATGCCTGTTACATAGAGCTAGTGCTTTTCATCCCAAAGGGTATTACGATAAAAGACTACCATCATTCACTTGTAACCAAAGAAATTTTTACAGTGTTAAATGAGTGCATCTTGATTTAGCGGTAGCCTGAGAAAGCATCCAAGAAACTCATGACTAAATGTTCAACTGCAGACTCCACCAATGCATTGATCCTTGGTAGGGGTAGCAGCCTTGGGACAAGATATTAAAAAACCACACACATCCTCTATAAGCTGTCGGAGTTATGTACCATGACCACATTGAATATTGATACACCTAAAATATATAGTCTTTATCTACACATTATTATACTTATTCTTGAGATATTGCATTTTAATGGAAGGTATTTATGTATTTTTTTTTTCTCAGGTACAATCAAATGGATGAAAAATGGTAAAAGGAGTGAAAAAGGATCAAATTTGGATAAAAAAATGAAGGTGTGCAAAAGACCTTTGGCGCCTAAGCACCCAGAACTAGCGTTTACGCGCAAGTAAAATTGAGAAGGCCGCGCCCAAGCACCATGTACCTCACACTTAAGTGCCAGAAGTAGTTACTCAATGATTCAATGAATTTGGACAAATTTTTGAAGCAACCTTTGGTAAAAACGTGGGAAATATTTAATGGACATGGAAATACATTCAATTGGTTTTTGAAAGGAAGCAACTCCTGGAAGATTCATTGAATGTGGACACATTTTTAAGAGTCACAAAAGAAACTTTTGGAAAACTATAAAAGAAGACAAGGATTAAAGAACTCTCTCTCTCTCTGATACACCAAAAATATATGTATTTTTAGACCCATATTTTATACTCATTTTTGGTGATATTGCACTTTAAAAGAATGTATCTTTTATGTTCTATTATAGGTTGTTGATTTTGAGAACTTGGAGCAAAAAGAAAGCAAAAAAGATGGAATTTAGAGTTAAAATGGATCTTTAAAAGAAATTTTTCAGCATCGACGATGCCATTTGACAGAGAGTGCAGATTAATTAAATGGCTACCGGCGCCGACGGTGCCAAAATGGGCCCTGACGGTGCCAGTGTCAGTGCAGGCACTATTTCTAGAAGATTTGATGAATTTGGACACTTTTTAAAGAGTTTTTGGATGCACTTATTGGAAAACCAACATTAGACTTTAGTTAGAGCCAAAATTGATCAGAAAAGACCCCCCTTTGCGCCCCTTCACACCCTTTAACCGCTTTCCACTCTCTTCCACGCTATTCCACATTCCCTACAACCACTTCTCGTTCATTAGTCATTTATTTTCTTTATAGTTTTGAGTTTTTATGGTGAGTTTAAGTGTGAATTCTTCTCTAAGAGTTGTTGGAGAGGAAGAGAAGTGAGAGATTTCTTCTTCCTACATTTCTAAGATAGGCTACAAGGGATTTGCTTTGAGAAAGAGTTTTAGATAAGTGTTGTTTGTTTAGTATTATTGTATGAATTTTATTTTATATAATAAATTTGTGTCTTATTGTATCTTTCTCATGAAGTCTGACTAGTTTCCTTTATATTTATCCCTACTCTGAGATACGGTGAAATGAAAAGATAATTTGGATGTGCCATTTTTAAAATATAAAATAAATTGTGATGGTTTTTTAACTCCATTCTTAATTTACTTTTCAATATGGTCAATTGAATTGTTAAAATATGTTGTGAAACATATGATACGGAAAATGAAGTATGAGTTCTATAATAGAGTGAGAATCACATTTAATTCCATGAAGGAGTATTTCATTCATGAAATTAAGTGCAAATAAATAGGAAAATATACATTGTTGGGTGTAGAATTAGAGACTTTTAGAGTGACAGACAAAAATTCCCAACTTAATTTAAGTGTTTAAGAACTAAAGTGAGAGTTAGGCTTCAAGGGAAGGGATGTGGGAGCTCTGGAGTGCGAGCCAGTATCCTTCTAGCCCAGCTACAGATTTAGGAACTAAACCTGAGATTAGCCAATGATTCTCTATAATACTGAATCAGGGTAGAGAATTAAAATTGCACTTATTTGGCACAATACATATTTAAACCATTTCTCTCATCTCATTTTACCAAAAACTCATTGTATTGGGAAAGATGTTTTTTTATATTAGAAAGCTTCATCACATAAACATAGTTAAGTAGTTACTGTTTTAAACTTTACATTTAAATTTTGCTAGTAGCTAATAATTTAGTTCTGATAGTATCTTAAACATTCAAAATTAGTGACAGTAATTTCATTATATTTCTGTGAATTTTCTAAATAATTTATCATTTTAATTTAAACCTTCCTCGTGGGATCAATATTTGGGGCTTAAAAAGAAAGTCTTATATTACTTGATAACGATACGTATACTTGTGTAGAATCCCTACATTAAGTGCTTAACGTTCTTATTCATAAAATACCACATCAAGATTTTGGCACCATTGTAAAGCTGCGTCAGCTTTATAAACTTTACAAAACTATATTTTCAGGGATCAAGTTTTTGGCGTTATTGCCGGGGAAGGTAATAGTAAATTAAATAGATTTGGTAAATTAGGAAATTTAGAGATAAGAAAAAAAAACTCAAAAAATAGATATATAAAATAAAAAATCCAATATATATNTACTTGATTTTTCATTTATAAAACTGAAACTCTGCTACAACGAGGAGCTTGGGCAGCCCGGCCATCTTCAACAGCAAGAGGATCTACACTAATACATCCCTTCCTTAGTTTTAAACAGCAAAGCCATAGGATATCAAGGTTGTTTGCCTAGTGCAACATAAATCCTCAAACACAACTTTTAGGCATTTGTACAATCTTGTTGTACAATCTAAGCCCTAACTTGCCTTAGGATTTTGAGGTTGTCGTTCGTCATGACCTAAATCCTCACATCTTCAAGGTTATTTGTGATGATTACTTCACACAAATGTAAATCCTAATAAATAAAAAATTGCAGGATGAAACGTCTAAATGATTTCTCCTAAATTGAAGTCAAATAATAGAATAGCTTGGGAAGTCACCAAAGTTCTCCTCCGGATCCGTGACCTCCTCTAGTGTTTCCTCCTTTGGACTCCAAAACAAAATGTTCCAAATTTGAACCAATCCCCCTTCACACTTCTTAGTCTGATATCTTTGAAATGTCCTTACCATTCGAACTCCTTGAAGGTAGTTTTTCTGGATTTTTATCAAGAGTATTCTTAGGTAACTTCAGTTATCTATGATGTAATTAACTATAGGGG
>JXCR01147397.1:21888-78830 GCA_002079205.1 Phalaenopsis hybrid cultivar
CCGGAGTTCCTTTAGATGCCGCAGACGCCTCTCTCATAGATTAATTAGGATAATTTTAGAGAGAAGAAGGAGAGAAGTTGTAGTGTGTGAGTAGAGAGAACATCGTAAGAAAAAGAAAGAGAAGAGCTTCAAAGGAACTTCAAGACTTTGGTGGAGAGGATTTGAGATAAGTTTTTATCTTTGTAACTATATTTGGCTTTAATTTAGACTTCTTGTTTGTTTACATGATTTCTACTTTTAAACTTAAGTGTGGTTTTATTTTATCCACAATTTCTGAGTAGTTTTCTTTATTTTTTTCCTTAAAATGATAAGTTATTAAGTGTTGGATGAAAGTTGTGTGAAGCATTAAAATTTAATGTTAGAATAAGTTGTGATGATTTTAAATCTTTTACTTCATTTACTTCTTGATTTGGCCAATTAAGATGTTATTATTTGTTGTGAGAACATCTAAGATTCGTGATGGTATTGTCTAGTCAACTAATGGTAAGAATCACATGAGTTTGTATGGATGCGAATGTAATTCATATGGTTGAGTGCAAATAAATANCATGAACTACATTCTCATCCATGAAATCTAATGTGATTCTTACCATTTTTTGACTAAGAAAATACCATCTCGCATCTTACATGTTCTCACAACAGGCTTTAACATCTTAATTGGCCAAATCAAGAAGTAAATAAAGTAAAAGGTTTCAAATCATCACAACTTCTTCGAACATTGATGTCTAATAATTTACACAACTTCCTCTAAATACTTAATCACTTATCATTTTAAGAAAAAAGATAAAGAAAACTACTCAGAATCTAAAGAGAAAACACAACCACACATGAGTTTAAAAGTAGAAATCATGCACACAAACAAGAAATCTAAATTAAAACCAAATGTAGTCACAAAGATAAACATTTATCTCAAATCCTCTTCACCAAATGCCTTGAAGTTCCTTTGAATTATATTTCTTCACTCACAATACAAACTAACACTAAAAAAAAAGTGGTCCGTGGCAGCGACGGTTACTAAGATGAATGCTGGCTATGGATGTCTAATGTCTGATCCCTTCCTTTGATGATCCAAGTCTTCTTTAATAAAAATCCAAAAGGTGTCTTGGTGTCTCTTCAAACTGTGCTTGCATTCAATGAATCTTTTAGAAGTTCCTCCTTTCAAAGGCCAATTGAATGAATTTTCGTGTTCCTGGATTATTTCCCACTCTTTTACCAAGGGTTGCTTCAAACACCTCTTAAAAAATTCATATAAATTCAATGAATCATCAAATAACTACTTCTGGTGTGTAAGCACGGGGTACCTGGCGCTTAGGCCTGACACTTTAGAGCTCAAGAGCCAGTGCTGGGCGCTTAGGCACCCAGTTCAATTTTGCACCTTCTTTATTTTTGCTCCAAATTTGATCCTTTTTCACTCCTTTTAGCATTTTTCATCCATTTGTTTGTACCTGAAAAAACATGCAAATACCTTTCATTAAAGTGCAATATCTCAAAAATAGGTATAAAAATGTGTAAAAAAAGTCTATATATTTTAGGTGTATTAAAAGCTCCCAAACTTAAAATGTTACTTGTCTTCAAGTGACCTTTCAATCTTTAAAAACTAAATAAGTAGATGATGTATATGAGTTTCTTTAGGATTTACTAAAATTTTGATATAGAAATATAGTAGTCCAATTTAGAAAAAAAAGTAAATGAGACCAACTTACAGTTTAGGAATCATTAATGTTAAGAAATATGAAAATATCAGTTTCTATCTAACTCAGAAATATTGTAGATTCTCCAAATATAGAGTTTAGGGATTTTATCTTCTCCACTTAAAAACTTTTATTAAGCATAACTTTACTTACCATATTATATCCTTAAGCTTAAAAGATTCTCGAGTCTTATAGTTTTGAAAAATCAATTGTTGGACCAATTTTTGATTAGGCACTAATCCTTAAGCTTCTCCTCCCTTTTTCAATTTCTCTTTTCATTTTCTTTCTTTTTCATTTTTCCTTTTCTTTTTTGTTTTTCTTTTTTATTTTTCAAAATTTTCTTTTTTTATTTTTCTCAAGCAAGGATTACTCTATTTGGATAGGTCTTTAATGATTTTAAATTCCACTCTTCCTTTCATAATATAAAGAGTTGATATATTTCCTTTACTTAAAAACATAATAATAGTTTTTGAAAATTACTTTCAATAAATTAAATTTAGGTTTTGAAAATATATGTCTAAATCTTATAAATTTTTCAAAAATAATTTTTTTCCTACTAAAGATAGTTACACTATATTTAGCATTTTCCACACTAAAAAATTTTTAACTTTAACTTTTTCTTCATTACTATAAATTTTAACTAAATTCTCTTACTCATTTCTATATTCAAAATTTTATTTCCTTAANTAAATTTAAGTTTTGAAAATATATGTCTAAATCTTATAAATTTTTCAAAAATATAATTTTTCCTACTAAAGATAGTTATACTATATTTAGCATTTTCCACACTAAAAAATTTTTAACTTTAACTTTTTCTTCATTACTATGAATTTTAACTAAATTCTCTTACTCATTTCTATATTCAAAACTTTATTTCCCTAATATAACTTCATTTAGATAATCATTTTTTTTCAAATCAAAATCAAATTTATTTGAAATACATGAAAGAACAAATAAATTTCAAGTTCTTAGAAAATTTTTCATCCCCACCCCCTCCCCCAAACTTGAATTTTTAATAGAATAAAACATTTTAGCATCTCATATAAATAATGGTAGGAATGGAAACTAAAAATAATATTCTAGAAAGAATTTTCCATACCCCATATATGCAAGTACAAAACATAAAAATAGGAGTAAAATTTAAATTGATCAAATTTTAATTTAATTAACATGTAGAGATTCATTGGACTTCTATGCAGAGCAAACAAACACTAAAAGCAAATGAACACGNCAATATTCTAGCAAGAATTTTCCATACCCCTATATGCAAGTACAAAACATAAAAAATAGGAGTAAAATTTAAATTGATCAAATTTCAATTTAATTAACATGTAGAGATTCATTGGACTTCTATGCAGAGCAAACAAACACTAAAAGCAAATGAACACGCTATCAAACATACATGACTGCAACATAAGGAAAAATATCTGGTAGTAAATTTAAAATTTTAAACAAGCAGCTTCTAAGTAAAAAGTTAGCTATATTCTAAATCTTCCTAAGATCCAGAATAAAGTTCAACACAAACTAACTAACTGTAATAAACAACACAATTAACACAATTACTAACATAAATTCATAATAACTACTCACAAAAACACAAATACATCACAGTAGTGTCTACTAAATAAAGCACAACAAAAACTAATAGTCTCAAAAATGACAACTGAAAACATAACAAAAAGTACAGAATAACTGCACCATCCACGATTCAGAACAATAAAGAAAGTAAAAATCAAACAAAACTACAGATCCAAGCTAGTCATCCTCATCCTCTGCATNCCTTCCTAAGATCTGGAATTAAGTTCAACACAAACTAACTAACTGTAATAAACAACACAATTAACACAATTACTAACATACATTAATAATAACTACTCACAAAAACACAAATACATCACAGTAGTGTCTAATTAATAGTCTCAAAAATCACAACTGAAAACATAACAAAAAGTACAGAATAACTGCACCATCCATAATTCAGAACAATAAAGAAAGTAAAAATCAAACAAAACTACAGATCCAAGCTAGTCATCCTCATCCTCTGCATCACTCTCATCACTATGCCAAGTAGTTGCAGGCTCATATGGTGGATATCTAGGGTATTGAGGAAATACAACATCTTGATTACCTCTCATGAGGTTTTCTATAGCTAAGTTGTATTCTCCCTCATAATCACAATGTCTCTTCATGTATCCATCCATATGCTCTACAAAATTTTCTAAATTTGATACCTTATCCATAGTGTAGCATTATCTAAAATCCTCTCTAATAGTTGTGACTGAGAATTTGATCCAGAAGTCTGACCCTAAGATGTAGAAGCACGTGAGTAGAAGCTCACGATGTCGAAGCAGCATAACTACTAGAAAATCCTCCTCTCCAGCTAAAAATGGAATGATGTGAATAAGATTTTACATTCACACTGGTAATGGGCTTAAGAGGTTGCAAGATCTCCTACCAATTGTCAAATATAACTCCAGCCTGCTAGCATAAAGAAATGATCAAAAATGCAAATCCCAAACCAGCAGTAGTAGTAGCAACGACAGAACTGGTAATAGCACTATGAATCAGAGCTCCAATATCGATGGACTTGAACTATTGGATACAATAGTTCAAAGTTGCTCGACCACGTGTCACTTCACTAAGATGATTTGTAGGCAGCAGACGTGCAGAAATTAATAATGTCATGCCTTTGTAGTGGCATCCAACATGAAAGTGTAAAAGTTAACTCTTCTTTCAGTTGCAATTTCTTAAATCCCTCTCCCAGTAGTCAAAGATGAAATAATCTCATCTAACTCCTCCTCAGTAGGACTATAATTTGTATAAAAACATAAAGTGCTTGGGGGCAAATGATAAAATTGACTTATTCCCCTTATCATGACTCCTTCATCTTCAGGGAGATTAGCATAGAACTCCTGCATGACAGAAATCACTACAATAGCAGAAAAACAACAGAACCGCTCCCACTGGTGACGAACAATCAGATCTTCCACAGCTCCTCCTAGACTTCTCAAACACCGCTCAGAAATCAACTTTCTTGATTGCAGTGCATCACCGTATCGATCCTGAGCTCTCAAACTAACAAACTTGCTTGAATCAAGTTGACCCTTTCCTTTGGTCCTCTTCATTCTTGGTGCCATTTCTAAGAAATTATATTAAATTCACAATAAATTCCAAATTGAACTCGAAATCACTAAACTTAACTCCTAAAAGCTTAAACTACCAAATCGTTGTATTTTCCGTAGATTTTTCTCAAATTTCCACCATGAATATTGATTTTTGGGTAGTTCATGAATGTGCTTAAAATAAATGGTGAAAATAAAAAAATTTTACATATAAGTGAAGCTCCTACCTCAAAGATATCAAATCTAGCAATTTTTGCTCCAAACCACCAAGAAATCTCCAAAATAGGGTATGCCCTAGCTCCAAAATTGTGAAAATCTAAGGAAGAAGACGACGTTGGGCAAAAATAATGGAGTTTTTGGGACCGATTTGTCACTTAAAACCATTCGTGAACCGACGCTTAAGCGAGAATGATTTGGCGCTTAGGCGCCCGTCTCTCGGTTTATGCAACCCTTAAGCGCGTGGTCTTGGAGCTTAGGCACCAGTGCACAAATTTTGATTTTTCAATTTAAGTGAAATGCACTCCTAGCTTAAGTCAACCAACCTAACATGGTCTCATAACTCTTTAATAACTATTTTTTTGCTTTCAATTCCCCTCTTACTCAAGATTCATTAATCTTAACTATTTCAATTCAACGCAAAATAACACAAAATTTTACATGAGCAAACACTTATATTCATTTATAAATGGTTACAAATATTTTTAAATACATAAATTCTCAATCCAAATAGTTTTTGATGAGAAAATTCCTAAACACAAATACTAGACAATCATAACATTAAGAACATACTAAACACACTTAACGCTAACAACAAACACTAAACACACAAACATTAAACAATAAACTTAATTCCATTCTCCAGTTGGTGGAATAAATCATGGCCTATCATTAGTCTCTTTGATACTAACAACAAGGAAATCGTTATATAACTCTTGCGCACTCGGATTAATAAACTTCTTTCTCATTGCCTCCTTTTCTTTAAATCACTCTCCCAAGATGAAGTTTCTCCAAAACTCTCTTTTCACTAAGCATTTAAGGTTATAATTGAATTGTGCTAAAAATCTTTACATAACCCTTCTATTTATAGGCTCCAAACTCTTCTATAACTCCTAGACATGTCCTAGAACTGCTCTCCCACATTAAAACCAATCAAGGCTCATTGAAAACTTCTAGAAAATGAAATTTGTACATGTTTTTTTAACTTCCACACTTAAGCACTGGATATTGGCGCTTATAAGCGAGTGCCCAATTTAGCACAGGTCAACTTAACATCTAAATACATGTTCTAACATATCTAATTCATCTTTTAAGGTCTTAGAATAATCACTAAATCATTATATATTTAGAATACTACCCAAATTTTCTAAATCACACACAAAAATAAAAAAATAAAAACAAACACACATATAACTATAGGTTGCCTCCCACAGAGCGCTTGGTTTAACGGTGTCAGCCCGACGTAACCCGTGCTTATTTTGGTTGACTCAACATCATAAAATTATTTAATTTAAGTTGGTCATCTAAAAAGTTGGATTTCAGCCTGTGACCATTCACTTTGAATATTTTATCAGTTTTAGGATCTTTGATATCCACAACTCCATAGGGATAAACTTTCAGCACAATAAATGGATCTATCCACTTTGATTTAAGTTTGCCTGGAAATAATCTTAACCTTGCATTGTAGAGAAAAACTTATTGCCTTGGCTAAAAATGTTTGGTCAGAATCCTCCGATAATGCCACATCTCCATCTTAATAGCCCAATATGCTTTATGCTCAAGTTCAACTGGTAAGTGACATGCTTTCCCAAATATTAGCTTGTATGGGGACATTCCTATAGGAGTTCTGTATGCAATCCTATAAGCCCACAAAGCATAGTCAAGTACTGACCAATCTATTTTGGTTGGATTTACAAATTTTTCCAATATTCTTTTAATTTCACGATTAGATAATTCAGTCAAACCACTTGTCTAAAGATAATAAGCAATAACAATTCTATAGTTTATATGATATTTCTTTAATAACTTCTTCATTATTGTATTTCTGAAATGACTTCCCCCATTAGTTATGATTACTCTTGGCATCCTAAATCTACAAAATACGTTCATTATTAAAAAATTTGCAACACTTTGAGCATCACATCGAGGTAAAGCAACAGCTTCTATCCACTTGGATACATAATCTACTGCTAACAATATATATAAATTTCTGAAAGATGGTATAAATGGTCCCATGAAATCTCATCCCCAAACATCAAATATCTCAACTTCTAACACATAATTGGGGGGAATCTCATTTCTCTTAGAAATATTACATTCTCGTTGACATCGATCATAAGTTTTGATATAAGCGTTAACATCTCTAAAGATTGTAGGCCAATAAAATTCAGATTGTAAAATTTTGTATGTTGTTTTATCAACACTAAAATGTTCCCCAAAATCAGAATTATGACATTTTTTTATAATTTCATAAGTTTCTTCTAAAGGTACACATCTTTGAATAGTAAGATCCTTTCCTTGTTTATATAAAAACGGGTAATCACAAAAATAAGTTTTCGTTTCAGACAAAAATTTTCTCTTTTATTGGTATGTCATTCCATAGGGTATAATATTACTAGCAATAAATTTTACAATGTGTGCATATCATAGAACATGCCTTTCATTAATATTGAATAATTTTTCATCTAGAAAATGTTCATCGATTTCCTTTTCAAAATTGAGTGGTTTTTCTAATTCAAGCCTGGATAGATGATCAGCAATTTGATTCTCAGCTCCCTTTCTATCTACTATCTCAAAGTCAAATTCTTAAAAAAGAAGAATCTATCATATAAGTCTTGGTCTTGCATCCTTCTTTTTTATTAAATACTTAATAGCAGAATGATCTGTATCCACAATACATTTATTTTCAATTAAGTATGATTTAAATTTATCAAAAGCATACACTACTACTAATAACTCTTTCTCAGTTGTGTTATAATTAATTTGAGCTTCATTAAGAGTTATAGCAGCATAGCAGATAACCTTGTAAATCTTATCATGCTTTTGTCCTAGAACAACTCCAATAGCATAATCACTAGCATCCTACATTAATTCAAAAGGTTTTCCCCACTCTAGGGAAATTATAATTAGTGCAGTCACTATTTTTTTTTAATAAGTGAAAGCTTTTAGGCACTCTTTATCAAAATTAAAAATTACATCTTTTTCAAGTAAACGACATAGAGGCTTAGCAATTTTTGAAAAGTTTTTAATATATTTCCTATAGAATCCAGCATGTCCTAAATAACTTTTAATTTCCTTCACACTTGTTGGGTAAGGTAAATTAGCGATCACTTGAATTTTTACAGGGTCTACTTCCATACCATTTTCTGAAATTTAATCTCCCAAAACTAATCCTCCTCCTACAATAAATTGATATTTTTCTCAAGTAATGACTAAATTTCTTTCTTCACAGCACTTAAGAACTTTTGATAAATGTTCTAAACATGATTCAAATGAAGTTCCAAACACTGAAAAATCATCCATAAAACTACAATCCCTTTTTCAATTAAATCACAAAAAATAGTCATCATACATCTTTGAAATATAGCAAGTACATTACATAAACCTAAGAGCATTCTTCTAAAAGAAAATGTACCACAAGGACTAGTAAAAGTTATTTTCTCTTGATCCTCAGAAGTTATTTGTATTTGGGGATAACCTGATATCCATCTAGAAAACAAAATCATTTATGCCCATCTAGTCTATCTAACATTTGATTTAAAAAGGGTAGTGAAAAATGATCTTTCATAGTGGCAAGATTTAATTTTTTATAATCAATACATATTTTTTATCCTGTGACTTGTCTTGTTGGTATTAACTTGTTATGTTCATTTAAAGACACAGTTACTCCTCCTTTCTTATGAACGCAGTGAATCAAACTAACCCATGCACTATCTGAAATAGAGTAGATAATTTTAGCTTCTATCCCCTTTAAAATTTCTTTCTTAACAACTTCTTTCATAATATGATTCAATTTCCTTTGAGGATCAACCCTAGGTTTGCAGCCCTCTTCCATATGAATTTTGTGCATACAAATTTAAGGACTTCGTCCTTTTATATCAGCAATTGTCCATTCAAATGCTTTCTTGTAACTCTTTAAGTTTTTCATCAAACTCTCTTCTTCTTCTATAGTTAATTTTGAGAAAATTATAATAGGTAATGTAGAGGAATCACCTAAAAAAGGCATACTTCAAATGTTCAAGAAGTAACTTCAACTCAAGCTCAAGAGGTTTTTCAATTGATGGACAAAAAGATTTAATTTTTTTCTATTGTGTCAAAAACTTCAAAACTTTCTCGAACATAATTTGAATCTTCCTTATATAAATATTCATATTGATCTAAATCCTCTTTTTGCTTGTGTTCCAACTCTTTCATTTCATATTTCTCTTCATAAATTGTTTTGAAATGGCATTCACTTAAAAATCTGATCAAATCCATTCTATAACATTCATCATCTTTACCCTTTTCAGGGTATTTCATTGATTTAGAAATATTAAATGTAAATGTTTGATCATTAACACAAATAGTTAATTCTCATTTGCACATCTATCATTACTCTTCCTGTGGCTAAGAAAGGTCTCCCAAAAATGATAGGTATCTCATTATCTTCCTCCATATCTAGTACAATAAAATTAACAGGAAAGATAAATTGATCCACATTATTATAGGTTATTGAATGATCTGCTAACTGCAGAGTTACAGTAGTAGAGGTTATTTCTCCTAATCCAAATCTTTTAAATATTGATAATAGTATAAGGTTGATGCTTGCACCTAAATCACATAAATATTTCCCATAAAAGCTGTCTCCTATTGCACATGGTTTTTTTTCATTGTGTTTGAGCATCAAAATGTTTTCTTTGGTTTTCTTTCATTATGATGGAGTGTCAGAACGCTTCTTTTGGTCGTCTTTCTTGCATACTTTAGTTCATTGAGTCATATTTTGATGTGGGGTCCATCGACATTTTGGTTTTTCGAGCATTGTCAACATCACAGTTAGTTTTTTTCATAAGTGTACAAAAATTAGACAAAAGCTCATATGAAGAAAATTTGAAAGTATGAGAGTCATGAAACTATTTTTCTTAAACATGGATAAAATGTAGTTTATTTCAAGGGAAACATTTTTAAGATCATCTCCACTCCACGTTTAGAGGATCTTTTTTCTAGTATATGATTTTAACTTGTAAGTTTTTGAGGGGTTTTTATTTGTTTATTGATGATGAACAGACCAGTCCAAGTATAATCAAGCTTGTAAACCAATTATCCATAGTGACATGATTATCTTCCTTCAAAATAAGATTTTCAGGTGAAAATAATTTCTCTTAGACATTCTTGTTTTAATATAGAGTAGTTATTTTCTTTTTCTCTTTTTGATGGAGTGTTGCTTTGGTTCAAACTTTCTCTAGCAGATCTAGAGCAGGTGTCATTCTTTCATTGTTTACATCCTTCTAGTCGATGAGATTATCCTTGCAAAAAGTCACATTGCAATGATGAATTTGTGGCTATGATGATTGAACTCAACCAACAACATTGTATCAGTTCAATGAGCAAGCTTATAAGGGATTTTTCCTGGTCACAAATTATGGCATGGTATGGATGACCCATACAATAGACAAGAGCAAGTCCACCAAATTATCTCTTGCACTTTTGAATTTTTTTCTTCAAAAGATTTAGAATGACATTGTTTGCAGCCTTTGGTTGTTTGTTCATTCGTGGGTTATGCACAAACACAAATTTTAGGTTTATTCCTTGACTTTAATAGAAATATTTTACAACTCAATCAACAAATTGGTTTTCATTATTGGTGATAAGCATTAAAGGTAAGCCATTCTCACATATGATTTCTATTCAAATAAAATTTTGGATGACTCTCGTGATAATTCAGACAAGTACTTTTGCTTCAATCCATTTAGATAAATAATCTACTATGACTAAGATAATTTTTCACAACCATTNTTACTCCTCCTTTCTTATGAACGCAGTGAATCAAACTAACCCATGCACTATCTGAAATAGAGTAGATAATTTTAGCTTCTATCCCCTTTAAAATTTCTTTCTTAACAACTTCTTTCATAATATGATTCAATTTCCTTTGAGGATCAACCCTAGGTTTGCAGCCCTCTTCCATATGAATTTTGTGCATACAAATTTAAGGACTTCGTCCTTTTATATCAGCAATTGTCCATTCAAATGCTTTCTTGTAACTCTTTAAGTTTTTCATCAAACTCTCTTCTTCTTCTATAGTTAATTTTGAGAAAATTATAATAGGTAATGTAGAGGAATCACCTAAAAAAGGCATACTTCAAATGTTCAAGAAGTAACTTCAACTCAAGCTCAAGAGGTTTTTCAATTGATGGACAAAAAGATTTAATTTTTTTCTGTTGTGTCAAAAACTTCAAAACTTTCTCGAACATAATTTGAATCTTCCTTATATAAATATTCATATTGATCTAAATCCTCTTTTTTCTTGTGTTTCAACTCAATCATTTCATATTTCTCTTCATAAATTGTTTTGAAATGGCATTCACTTAAAAATCTGATCAAATCCATTCTATAACATTCATCATCTTTACCTTTTTCAGGGTATTTCATTGATTTGGAAATATTAAATGTAAATGATTGATCATTAACACAAATAATTAATTCTCATTTGCACATCGATCATTACTCTTCCTGTGGCTAAGAAAGGTCTCCCAAAAATGATAGGTATCTCATTATCTTCCTCCATATCTAGTACAATAAAATTAACAGGAAAGATAAATTGATCCACATTATTATAGGTTATTGAATGATCTACTAACTGCAGAGTTACAGTAGTAGAGGTTATTTCTCCTAATCCAAATCTTTTAAATATTGATAATAGCATAAGGTTGATGCTTGCACCTAAATCACATAAATATTTCCCATAAAAGCTGTCTCCTATTGCACATGGTTTTTTTTTCATTGTGTTTGAGCATCGAAATGTTTTCTTTGGTTTTCTTTCATTATGATGGAGTGTCAGAACGCTTCTTTTGGTCGTCTTTCTTGCATACTTTAGTTCATTGAGTCATATTTTGATGTGGGGTCCATCGACTTTTTGGTTTTTTGAGCATTGTTAACATCACAGTTAGTTTTTTTCATAAGTGTACAAAAATTATACAAAAGCTCATATGAAGAAAATTTGAAAGTATGAGAGTCATGAAACTATTTTTCTTAAACATGGATAAAATGTAGTTTATTTCAAGGGAAACATTTTTAAGATCATCTCCACTCCACGTTTAGAGGATCTTTTTTCTAGTATATGATTTTAACTTGTAAGTTTTTGAGGGGTTTTTATTTGTTTATTGATGATGAACAGACCAGTCCAAGTATAATCAAGCTTGTCAACCAATTATCCATAGTGACATGATTATCTTTCTTCAAAATAAGATTTTCAGGTGAAAATAATTTCTCTTAGACATTCTTTTTTTAATATAGAGTAGTTATTTTCTTTTTCTCTTTTTGATGGAGTGTTGCTTTGGTTCAAACTTTCTCTAGCAGATCTAGAGCAGGTGTCATTCTTTCATTGTTTACATCCTTCTAGTCGATGAGATTATCCTTGCAAAAAGTCATATTGCAATGATGAATTTGTGGCTATGATGATTGAACTCAACCATCAACATTGTATCAGTTCAATGAGCAAGCTTATAAGGGATTTTTCCTGGTCACAAATTATGGCATGGTATGGATGACCCATAGAATAGACAAGAGCAAGTCCACCAAATTATCTCTTGCACTTTTGAATTTTTTTTTTAGAAGATTTAGAATGACATTGTTTGCAGCCTTTGGTTGTTTGTTCATTCGTGGGTTATGCACAAACAAAAATTTTAGGTTTATTCCTTGACTTTAATAGAAATATTTTGCAACTCAATCAACAAATTGGTTTTCATTATTGGTGATAAGCATTAAAGGTAAGGCATTCTCACATATGATTTCTATTCAAATAAAATTTTAGATGACTCTCGTGATAATTTAGACAAGTACTTTTGCTTCAATCCATTTAGATAAATAATCTACTATGACTAAGATAATTTTTCACAACCATTTTTATGGAGAAAATAGACCAAGGATATATAGCACCCGAATAGCGAAAGGTTAGGGGCTAACAATCAATTATAGGTTTTGAGCCTATTGGTGCAATAATGGAGCATATTATTGGAGTTGTTTGTTTTTCAGTTAAAATTCTTTTGTGTTTCTTAGAAGGGTCTTCCAGAAGTAGCCTTGCCTCTAAACTCAATGCACCAAAGTTCTTCCCCCAAAATAGCTATCACTTTCTTCAAAATGAACCTCTTAGAGGATTTCTTCCATTTCATTCTCTTTCATGCACCACATAAGTAAAAATGAGGTTGATCTTTGGAAAATCTTATCTTCAATAATGAGATATTGTGCAACTTTGAATTTGAACCTCCTGGGGTCTGTCACTTTTTCAAAGATCTTTCTTATTTTTAATTAGTGGATGAAAGGAACCACTCAACTCTTTAAACTTTTCACTTCTAATTCCATTTTTCCTATCTCTTCTATGGTCATTTGGAAAAGTCTTCATGGTGACTTTTATCCAAAGCAAATATTCCTTGATAGAAAATCAACCACTTTGCTCTCTTCTCTCCCAACATGTTCTATTTGGAAGTTTGCAAACTTTTCTATCTCCAAATTTGTCTTATTTAACTATTTGACCATCATCTCATCTCGAGCCTTAAATTCTTTATTGACATGGTTAAGAATAGGTTGAGAATTTAACTTAACCGCCAAATTCCAAGCTCTTATTTCAAGGGATAAGAGTAATCTGAATATTAATGTTTCATATTCTTCTTGGTTATTTGTAACCTTAAATTCTACGGTGATCGAATGATAGAGATGCATCCTAGTTGGACTACATAGAGCCATCTTACTTCTTGAGCTTGCTTGACTAGAATCCCATCAAGGTATAGGGTCCAAGTTTTTCACCCATTTTGACACTTTTTCTCAATCTATCATGTTCCAAGAAGTTAGCTAGGAAGTCAGCTAAAACTTGAGCCTTAATCACCGCTCTGAGAATGTAATTGATGTCATACTCATTAAGTTTCACATCCCACTTTAAGAGTAGTTTGAATTGTTCTAGACAAGTGAGTAAAGACTTGAGTAGATGCTTGGTAATAACTCTGATTAGTTGCATTTGAAAATATGACCGGCTCTTGCAAGAAGAGACAATCAAAGCAAATGTTAAATTCTTATAATTGGGTACCTGGCCTGGGCTTCTCTGAGGACACGACTATTGTATTAGATGGGAAAGTGTTTTCCAAGCTCCTTTTGAACTAAAGTTGAACTGAAGAGACAAACAAAGTAAGTGTTCATCCTATGGCTTCAAGCATTGTAGCTGTGGATGTGAGACTAGTGACTACTTCAGACTTTGAAAAGGTTGTTCACACTTAGTTTTTCATTCAAATTTCTTGGCCTTCCATAGTACCTTGAAGAAAGCAGTGCATTTATTGTTAGATTTGAAAATGAATCTGATAAGTGCTATTATTTTCTTAGTTAGCTTTTGTACCTTTTGGTATTTCAAAAAGAAAAAAATATCCCAGAGTGCCTTTACTTTCTCAAGATTAGTTTTTATAACTTCAAGTGTCAGGAGGTACCTCAAGAAATTTTGGGTTGATGCTCCAAACATACATTTTAATGAATCTAATTTAATATTATATTTCTTTAGAGTATGGAAGGCTTCTTTATGTTATTTATATGTTTTTCAAATGACCTACTTTTAACCAGAACATCATTGATACAGACTTCAACATTTTTCTCCTTTCACTAAAAAAATTACATCCATAAGATGCCTGTTACGTAGAGCTAGTGCTTTTCATCCCAAAGGGTATTACGATAAAAGACTGCCATCATTCACTTGTAACCAAAGAAATTTTTACAGTGTTAAATGAGTGCATCTTGATTTAGCGGTAGCCTGAGAAAGCATCCAAGAAACTCATGACTAAATGTTCAACTGCAGACTCCACCAATGCATTGATCCTTGGTAGGGGTAGCAGCCTTGGGACAAGATATTAAAAAACCACACACATCCTCTATAAGCTGTCGGAGTTATGTACCATGACCACATTGAATATTGATACACCTAAAATATATAGTCTTTATCTACACATTATTATACTTATTCTTGAGATATTGCATTTTAATGGAATGTATTTATGTGTTTTTTTTTTCTTAGGTACAATCAAAGGGATGAAAAATGGTAAAAGGAGTGAAAAAGGATCAAATTTGGATAAAAAATGAAGGTGTGCAAAAGACCTTTGGTGCCTAAGCGCCCAGAACTGGCTTTTACGCGCAAGTAAAATTGAGAAGGCCGCGTCCAAGCACCATGTACCTCATGCTTAAGTGTCAGAAGTAGTTACTCAATGATTCAATGAATTTGGATGAATTTTTGAAGCAACCTTTGGTAAAAACGTGGGAAATAGTTAATGGACATGGAAATACATTCAATTGGTTTTTGAAAGGAAGCAACTCCTGGAAGATCCATTGAATGTGGACACATTTTTAAGAGTCACAAAAGCAACTTTTGGAAAGCTATAAAAGAAGATAAGGATTAAAGAACTCTCTCTCTCTGATGCACCAAAAATATATGCATTTTTAGACCCATATTTTATACTCTTTTTTTGGTGATATTGCACTTTAAAGGAATGTATCTTTTATGTTCTATTATAGGTTGTTGATTTTGAGAACTTGGAGCAAAAAGAAAGCAAAAAAGATGGAATTTGGAGTTAAAATGGATCTTTAAAAGAAATTTTCAGCATCGACGATGCCATTTGACCGAGAGTGCAGATTAATTAAATGGCTACCGGCGTCGACGGTGCCAGAATGGGCCCTGACAGTGCCAGTGTCAGTGCAGGCCCTATTTCTAGAAGATTTGATGAATTTGGACACTTTTTAAAGAGTTTTTGGATGCACTTATTGGAAAACCGACATTAGACTTTATTTAGAGCCAAAATTGATCAGAAAAGATCCCCCTTTGCGCCCCTTCACACCCTTTAACCGATTTCCACTCTCTTCCACGCTATTCCACATTCCCTACAACCACTTCGAGTTCATTAGTCATTTATTTTCTTTATAGTTTTGAGCTTTTATGGTGAGTTTAAGTGTGAATTCTTCTCTAAGAGTGTTGGAGAGGGAGAGAAGTGAGAAGATTTCTTCTTCCTACATTTCTAAGATATGCTACAAGGGATTTTCTTTGAGAAAGAGTTTTAGATAAGTGTTGTTTGTTTAATATTATTGTATGAATTTTATTTTACATAATAAATTTGTGTCTTATTGTATCTTTCTCATGAAGTCTGACTAGTTTCCTTTATATTTCTCCCTACTCTGAGATATGGTGAAATGAAAAGATAATTTGGATGTGTCAATTTTAAAATATAAAATAAATTGTGATGGTTTCTTAACTCCATTCTTAATTTACTTTTCAATCTGGTCAATTGAATTGTTAAAATATGTTGTTAAACATATGATACGGAAAATGAAGTATGAGTTCTATAATAGAGTGAGAATCACATTTAATTCCATGAAAGAGTATTTCATTCATGGAATTAAGTGCAAATAAATAGGAAAATATACATTGTTGGGCGTAGAATTAGAGACTTTTAGAGTGACAGACAAAAATCCCTAATTCAGTTTAAGTGTTTAAGAACTAAAGTGAGAGTTAGTCTTCAAGGGAAGGGATGTGGGAGCTTTGGAGTGCAAGCCAGTATCCTTCTAGCCCAGCTACAGATTTAGGAACTAAAACTGAGATTAGCCAATGATTTTCTATAATACTGAATCAGGGTAGAGAATTAAAATTGCACCTATTTGGCATAATACATATTTAAACCATTTCTCTCATCTCATTTTACCAAAAACTCATTGTATTGGGAAAGATCTTTTTTTATATTAGAAAGCTTCATCACATAAACATGGTTTAGTAGTTAGTGTTTTAAACTTTACATTTAAATTTTGCTAGTAGTTAATAATTTAGTTCTGATAGTATCTTAAACATTCAAAATTAGTGACAGTAATTTCATTATATTTNGACCTTTAAAAGATTATGTTATTCCTATAGCAGATGAACTTTACTTAACTATTCAAAATTGTGATGTTGTTGCTAATTCATTTGAGCTTAAAAATGTTATTATCCAAATGATACAAAATAATCAGTTTGGAGGAACACCTACTTAAGATCCTAACTTACATCTTGTTAGTTTTCTTGAAATATGTGTTACTTTTAAGTATGATGGAGTGTCTAATGATGTTGTTAGGCTTAGTCTTTTTCCTTTTTCATTAAGGGATAAAGCCAAAGCTTGGTTAAATTCATTAGCACCTGGATATATCAGAACTTGTGGAGAACTAACACAAAAATTTTTGACTAAATATTTTTCACCCAAAAAAATTGCTAAGCTTAGAAACGATATTATATCTTTTTGTCAGTTTGAAGGGTAATCGATATATGAACCCTGGGAAAGATTTAAGGATCTCCTTTGGAAATTTTCACACCATGTTTTATTAGATTGGTTAATAATTCAATTTTTTTACAATGGATTGGTAGGATCACTTAGATCTATAATAGATGCTACTGCAGGAGGATCTCTAATGTCAAAACCTTTTGATGAAGCATACTCTTTAATAGAAGACATGGCTACTAATAATTTTCAATGGCCCTCTGAACAGGTAAATCCTAAGAGAGTAGCTAGTATGCATGACTCTGATGCAATGTCTATTTTAGCATCTCAAATTGCTACCACATCAAAAAAGATTGATCAAATTTGAGCGAACAATTCTCAAATGCCATCAGTATTAGAGGAAAATTCACTAGGGCAAATAATTGACACTCAATCATCTTATGAAACTTTGAATATTATAAATAATCAAAATAACAATCCCTATTCTAATTATTACAACCCTGGATGAAAAAATCACCCTAATTTTAGTTGGAATAATTACAATAATTCGGTGAACCCCTCAGGAAATTTAAACAAACAAGGAAATCCTAATTATCAACCTTATTATCCTCCTCGATTTAACTCTAACCCTAACCCAAAAGTTAAAGAAAGGAGGTTGATAATGGAAGAAGTAATGTTGAATATGGGAAATTACATACAAAATCAAGGGGTTGCTATTAGAAATATTGAAAATCAATTAAGACATATTGTTACTGGACATAGCAATAGACCTTCAAGAAATCTTCAAAGTACTGTGAAAGTTAATCCAAAAGATCAAAATAAGGAGTAAATTAAAGCTAATCAATTACGAAAGTGGAAAAGAATTTGAAACAAGAATCCAAAGAGAAATTGAAGTTGATGAGGAGAAGTAAGAGATTGAAAGCGACCACAATGAAAATGAACAAATACAAGTTTCTTTAGAAAAACAACTACCACCGTTTCCTCAACGATTGAAGTAGAAGAATAAAGAAAAACAATTTACAAAAATTTTGGAAATCCTTAAAAAGTTAATGATAAACATTCCTTCAATTGAGGCTTTGAAACAAATTTCAAGTTACGTGAAATTTATGAAAAATATACTAAACAAGAAAAGGACGTTTGCAGATCATGAGACAGTTGCACTCGGTGAAGAGTGTAGCGTTATTATTTAGAAAAAAGCTTCCTAAAAAGTTAAAAGATCCTGGTATTTTTACTATACCTAGTGCAATTAGTTAAAAGTTTGTTAGAAAAGCCTTATGTGATTTAGGATCGAGTATCAATCTTATGCCTCTATCAATTTTTAAACGTTTAGATTTGGGAGAGATCTCCCCTACTACTGTAACTCTTCAGTTAGCTAATCGATCAATAATTTATCCTAAAGAAGTTATAGAAGATATATTAGTAAAAGTGGATAATTTTATTTTTCCTGTAGACTTTATAATATTAGATATTAAGGAAGATAAATAGATTCCTATTACTTTGGGAAGACCATTTCTTTTAAGAAGGAGAGCTATGATAGATGTGCAAAAAAGAGAATTAATAATTAGAATTAATGATCAAGAAGTAACATTTAATATTACAAAAGCTATGAAATATCCTGCAATAGAAAAAGATAATGAATNTCAACTACTAGAAAAATTTGAAAACAACAAAAAGAAATTAAAAATTTGAATGAAATGGTGAATAACTTAGATAATCAAATAAATGAAAATAAAAAAAAAGACCTTCAAAAGATTATGTTATTCCTATAGCAGATGAACTTCACTTAATTATTCAAAATTATAATGTTGTTGCTAATTCATTTGAGCTTAAACATGTTATTATCCAAATGATACAAAATAATCAGTTTGGAGGAACACCTACTTAAGATCCTAACTTACATCTTGTTAGTTTTCTTGAAATATGTGTTACTTTTAAGTATGATGGAGTGTCTAATGATGTTGTTAGGCTTAGTCTTTTTCCTTTTTCATTAAGGGATAAAGTTAAAGCTTGGTTAAATTCATTAGCACCTGGATATATCAGAACTTGTGGAGAACTATCACAAAAATTTTTGACTAAAAATTTTTCACCCAAAAAAATTGCTAAGCTTAGAAACGATATTATATCTTTTTGTCAGTTTGAAGGGGAATCGATATATGAACCGTGGAAAAGATTTAAGGATCTCCTTTGGAAATTTTCACACCATGCTTTATTAGATTGGTTAATAATTCAAATTTTTTACAATGGATTGGTAGGATCACTTAGATCTATAATAGATGCTGCTGCAAGAGGATCTCTAATGTCAAAACCTTTTGATGAAGCATACTCTTTAATAGAAGACATGCCTACTAATAATTTTCAATGGCCCTCTGAATGGGTAAATCCTAAGAGAGTAGCTAGTATGCATGACTCTGATGCAATGTCTATTTTAGCATCTCAAATTGCTACCATATCAAAAAAGATTGATCAAATTTGAGTGAACTATTCTCAAATGCCATCAGTATTAGAGGAAACTTCACTAGGGCAAATAATTGACACTCAATCATCTTATGAAACTTTGAATGTTATAAATAATCAAAATAACAATCCCTATTCTAATTATTACAACCCTGGATGAAAAAATCACCCTAATTTTAGTTGGAATAATTACAATAATTCGGTGAACCCCTCAAAAAATTTAAAGAAGCAAGAAAATCCTAATTATCAACCTTATTATCCTCCTCGATTTAACTCTAACCCTAACCCAAAAGTTAAAGAAAGGAGGTTGATAATGGAAGAAGTAATGTTGAATATGGGAAATTACATACAAAATCAAGGGGTTGCTATTAGAAATATTGAAAATCAATTAAGACATATTGTTACTGGACATAGTAATAGTCCTTCAAGAAATCTTCAGAGTACTGTGGAAGTTAATCCAAAAGATCAAAATAAGGAGTAAATTAAAGCTAATCAATTACAAAAGTGGAAAAGAAGTTGAAACAAGAATCCAAAGAGAAACTGAAGTTGATGAGGAGAAGTAAGAGATTGAAAGCGGCCACAATGAAAATGAACAAATACAAGTTTCTTTAGAAAAACAACTACCACCGTTTCCTCAACGATTGAAGTAGAAGAATAAAGAAAAAAAATTTACAAAAATTTTGGAAATCCTTAAAAAGTTAATGATAAACATTCCTTTCATTGAGGCTTTGAAACAAATTTCAAGTTATGTGAAATTTATGAAAAATATACTAAACAAGAAATGGAAGTTTACAGATAATGAGACAGTTGCACTCGGTGAAGAGTGTAGCGCTATTATTTAGAAAAAAGCTTCCTAAAAAGTTAAGAGATCCTGGTTTTTTACTATACCTTGTGAAATTAGTTAAAAGTTTTTTAGAAAAGCCTTATGTGATTTAGGATCGAGTATCAATCTTATGCCTCTATCGATTTTTAAACGTTTAGATTTGGGAGAGATCTCCCCTAATACTGTAACTCTTCAGTTAGTTGATCGATCAATAACTTATCATAAAGGAGTTATAGAAGATGTATTAGTAAAAGTGGATAATTTTATTTTTCCTGTAGACTTTATAATATTAGATATTGAGGAAGATAAATAGATTCCTATTACTTTGGGAAGACCATTTCTTTTAAGAAGGAGAATTGTGATAGATGTGCAAAAAGGAGAATTAATAATTAGAGTTAATGATCAAGAAGTAACATTTAATATTACAAAAGCTATGAAATATCCTGCAATAGAAAAAGATAATGAATGTTTTACGATGTAAATTACTGATTATCTAAGTAATGAGCAATTTAAGGAATTGTTTGAAGAAAAATTAAGGCAAGAAGAATATTGTGAGAATGAGAATCAAATAAAAGAAGAAAATTTAGATTATATTCAGGACAAATTTGAAACTTTAGATTTGTTGAAAAATGACAATAAAAAACTTATTCCTTCAAGTATTAAACCACCTGAACTTGAACTGAAAGTATTACCTGCCCATTTAAAATATATGTTTTTAGGAGATTCATCTACATTGTCTGTTATTGTATCTTCCGAGTTAACTGAAATTCAAGAACAAAAATTAATATAAATGTTGAAAAGATATAAAAAGGCTTTTGGATGGACTTTAGCAAATATTAAAGGAATTAGTCCTTCAATTTGTATGCTTAGATTTCTATTAGATGAACAATACAAAGCTAAAGTAAATCCTCAGAGGAGATTAAACCCAATAATTAAAGAAGTTGTTAAAAAAGAAATCTTAAAATGGTTAGATGCTNGATCCTCAGAGGAGATTAAACCCAATAATGAAAGAAGTTGTTAAAAAAGAAATCTTAAAAAGGTTAGATGCTAGAATTATATATCCTATTTCAGTCAGTGCTTGGGTGAGTCCAATTCACTATTTTTGAAAGAAATGAGGAGTGACCGTTTAAGTAAATGAGAAAAATGAATTAATTCTAATAAGACAAGTTACTGATTGGCAAAGTTGTATAGACTATAGAAAATTAAACATGGCCACCAGAAAAGATCACTTTCATTTACCCTTTCTAGACCAAATGTTGGATAGATTGGCTGGAAAGAAATATTACTACTTTTTAGATGGATATATCGGGTATCATCAAATGCCAATTGTTCCTGATAACCAAGAGAAAATATCATTTATAAGCCCTTATGGAGCATTTGCTTTTCGTAGAATGCCTTTTGGACAATGCAATGCACCTGCGACATNTTAGTGCTTGGGTGAGTCCAATTCACTATTTTCGAAAGAAATGAGGAGTGATCGTTTAAGTAAATGAGAAAAATGAATTAATTCCAATAAGACAAGTTACTGGTTGGAAAAGTTGTATAGACTATAGAAAATTAAACATGGCCACCAGAAAAGATCACTTTCCTTTACCCTTTCTAGACCAAATATTGGGATAGATTGACTGGAAACAAATATTACTACTTTTTAGATGGATATGTCGGGTATCATCAAATGCCAATTGCTCCTGAGAACCAAGAGAAAATAACATTTATAAGCCCTTATGGAGCATTTGCTTTTCGTAGAATGCCTTTTGGACAATGCAATGCACCTGCGACATTTCAAAGATGTATGATGTCAATTTTAAGTAATTTGATTGAACATGGAATGGAAGTATTTATGGATGATTTCCCTATATTTGAAACTTCAATTGAATTATGTTTAAATAATTTAGAAAAAGTTCTAGAATTATGTGAAAAAATGAANAAACTTCAATTGAATTATGTTTAAATAATTTAGAAAAAGTTCTAGAATTATGTGAAAAAATGAACATAAGACTAAATTGGGAAAATTTTCAATTTATGGTTGTAGGAAAAATTGAACTTGAGCATAAATTTTTTGAAAATGGTATGAAAGTAAATCCTGCAAAAATTCAAGTTATTGGAAAATTATCACCTCTTACTACATTTAGAGAGGTAAAAAGTTTTCTAGGACATGTTGGTTTTTACAGGCGTTGCATAAAAAAATTTTCAAAAATAACTAAGCCATTATGCAAACTTTTAGAAAAAGATACAAAATTTGATTTTAATGAGNGAAGTAAATCCTGCAAAAATTCAAGTTATTGGAAAATTACCACCTCTTACTACATTTAGAGGGGTAAAAAGTTTTCTAGAACATGTTGGTTTCTACAGGCGTTGCATAAAAATTTTTCAAAAATAACTAAGCCATTATGCAAACTTTTAGGAAAAGATACAAAATTTGATTTTAATGAGGAATGCATAAAAGCATTTGAATTATTGAAAGAAAAATTAATCACTACACCTATAATAGTACCACCTGAATGGGAGAAACCATTTGAAATAATGTGTGATGCTAGTGACTATGCTATTGGAGTTGTTTTAGGACAAAGGCACAACAAAATTTTTAAAGTAATATATTATACTTGTAAAACTCTAAATGATGCTCAAATTAATTATACTACTACTGAAAGAGAGTTATTAGCTATCGTCAATGCCTTTGATAAATTTAGACCTTACATGATTCAAACCAAATGTATAGNAAATGTGTGGTGCTAGTGACTATGCTATTGGAGTTGTTTTAGGACAAAGACACAACAAAAATTTTAAAGTAATATATTATACTAGTAAAACTCTAAATGATGCTGAAATTAATTATACTACTACTAAAAGAGAGTTATTAGCTATCGTCAATGCCTTTGATAAATTTAGACCTTACATGATTCAAACCAAATGTATAGTGCATATAGATCATTCTGGTATCAAATAATTGATGCAAAAGAAGGATAATAAACCAAGATTAATTAGATGGAATCTTCTATTACAAACGTTCAATTTTATTGTAGTTGATAGAAAGGGAAATGATAATCAAATAGCTGATCATTTGTCTAGATTAGAAAANCTCTTCTACTACAAAAGCTCAATTTTATTGTAGTTGATAGAAAGGGAAATGATAATCAAATAGCTGATCATTTGTCTAGATTAGAAAAAGAAATATTAACTAATTTTACAAATAAAATTTTAGAAAATTTCTCATATGAACAATTATATAATATTGATGAAATGAATATACCGTGGTATGCCGATATATTAAATTATATTATAAGTGATATTCTACCACCAGATGTTAAGAATCAACAATTTAAGAAAATTATTTATGATTCAAAATTCTATTTTTGGGATGACCTTTATTTATATAAACAATGTAAATATCTAATTATTAGAAGGTGTGTGCCTTATGAAGAAACTTAACAAATAATTGAAAGATTTCATGATTCTGAATTTGAAAGATATTTTGGAATAAATAAAATTACATATAAAATTTTGTAAGCTAGATTTTATTGGCCTACTTTTTTTAGAGATGTTAATGAATATATTAAAACATGCANGCATATAAAATTTTGTAAGCTAGATTTTATTGGCCTACTCTTTTTAGAGATGTTAATGAATATATTAAAACATGCAATCGATGTAGGAGAGTAGGAAATATTTCTAGAAGAAACAAAATTCCTCTAAATTACACATTGGAAGTTGAAATTGCAAGTAGAAAATATTTCTAGAAGAAATGAAATACCTCTAACTTGCTCATTGGATATTGAAATTTTTTATGTGTGGGGATTAGATTTTATGGGATCATTTATGCCTTCATTTGGAAATTTATATATATATTACTTGTGTTGATTAAATGTCCAAATGGATTGAAGCTATTGCTATACCTAGATGTGATGCTCGGAGTGTTTCTAAATTTTTAATTAAGAATATTTTTACAAGATGTTGATTATATGTCTAAATGGATTGAAACTATTTTTGTTCCTAAATGTGATGCTCAGAGTATTTCTAAATTTTTTAATAAAAATATTCTTACAAGATATGGAATGCCAAGAGTAATTATTACAGATGGAGGATCTCATTTCAGGAATAAGAGAATCGAGAAATTAATTATAAAATATGATATTATGCATAGATTCTCTACTGCTTATCACCCTCAGACCAACGATCTAGCAGAGATATCAAATCGTGAAATAAAACAAATTTTAGAAAAAGCTTTAAATCTTTATAAATTGGATTATTCTGCAAGATTAGATACTGCATTATGGGCATACAGAACTGCTTATAAGTTTTTTATAGGAATGTCCCCATATAGAGTTATTTTTGGAAAAGCATGCCACTTACCAGTAGAATTGGAGCATAAAGCATTTTGGGCTATTAAGGAATTTANGCCTCTAAATTGCTCATTGGAAGTTGAAATTTTTTATGTGTGGGGATTAGATTTTATGGGATCATTTATGCCTTCATTTGGAAATTTATATATATATTACTTGTGTTGATTAAATGTCCAAATGGATTGAAGCTATTGCTATACCTAGATGTGATGCTCGGAGTGTTTCTAAATTTTTAATTAAGAATATTTTTACAAGATGTTGATTATATGTCTAAATGGATTGAAACTATTTTTGTTCCTAAATGTGATGCTCAGAGTATTTCTAAATTTTTGAATAAAAATATTTTTACAAGATATGGAATGCCGAGAGTAATTATTACAGATGGAGGATCTCATTTCAGGAATAAGAGAATCGAGAAATTAATTATAAAATATGATATTATGCATAGATTCTCTACTGCTTATCACCCTCAGACCAACGATCTAGCAGAGATATCAAATCGTGAAAAAAAACAAATTTTAGAAAAAGCTTTAAATCCTTATAAATTGGATTATTCTGCTAGATTAGATACTGCATTATGGGCATACAGAACTACTTATAAGTTTTCTATAGGAATGTCCCCATATAGAGTTATTTTTGGAAAAGCATGCCACTTACCAATAGAATTAGAGCATAAAGCATTTTGGGCTATTAAGGAATTTAATCTTAATCTAAAAGATGCTGGTGAGAAAAGACTATTGCAACTCAATGAACTTGATGAGATTAGAAATAAAGCATATGATAATGCAAAAATCTATAAATAGAAAATGAAAATATGACATAATCGGAAGATTATTAAAAAAAAAGTTTAAACCCCGATAAAAAGTTTTATTATATAATACAAGATTGAGATTATTTCCAGGAAAATTGAAATCCAGATGGTTAGAACCATNATCAATGAACTTGAGGAGATTAGAAATAAAGCATATGATAATGCAAAAATCTATAAAGAGAAAATGAAAATATGGCATGATCGTAAGATTATTAAAAAGAAGTTTGAACCCCGATAAAAAAGTTTTATTATATAATACAAGATTGAGATTATTTCCAGGAAAATTGAAATCCAGATGGTTAGGACCATTTAAAGTTATTAAAGTCTATCATTATGGAATTGTGTTATTAAAGATCCTAAAACTGGAAAGATATTTAAATTTAATAGGCATCGATTGAAACATTATTATGAAGGACACATGTCAAAATTTAAAGAAATTTTGATGTTAAGTCATCCTGATTAAACAATGGTACGTCAGGCTGACGATTTTAAACCAAGCGCTTTGTGGGAGGCAACTCATATATAAATCTATATATATCTAGATAGTACTATTTTGTTTAATAAGTGTTTTTATAAAATAATAATATTTTTGAATCCTACACAATTTTATATATCATAGATTAAGACAAATATTGATATTGGAGGAAAAAATTGGGATTGAATTGAACAAAAAAATATAAGAGACACAATTTTGTCCTCTGGTGTCGACAACGCTAAAATGAGCGTCGATGGCACCTGTCTACATAGGTCATGGTGCCGACAGCGCCGATGGCATCCCGAGTAGTTTCGTGCGTTCAGGACAAATTTGGCAGACTTTGGCGGGATTGCACTTCAAAATAACCACTAAAAGGTGTTTTTAAAGGCCTAAAAATTGCCTTGATCAACGAGAAACTTCCAAATTTTGAATTCCATGGCTTCTAATTCCAGAAATACTTCAAGGTATGGAGTTTTCAATAAAAGAAAGCTTATCAGCTTTGACGCGTAGAGATTATAAGACAAAGTCATCACGAAGAAGAGACTTATCAAGAAGAGAGGCTTTGTCAATCATGGATTGAGTAATACAAGTTCACAGATTGAAAAAATCATTGTACAAAGACGTTGGGAAGTTCTATGCTACACTACCGCTGTAGTTGTTGTGCTAGTGGTAAAGGAATTCTATGTTAACTTACATGGAATTTCCCAAGGAGTCATCTTCATTCGAGGTAAGGGTGTACCATTTACTCCAGCTCGAATTAATGATTTGTATATAATAGAAAATGTTCCTATTTTTCATTATACGAATTTTATCCCAACAAGCGATATGATGCAAGATGTATATAAGTTTCTGACGAATGAAAATGATAATTGGGAAATCAGAGATGAGTGATACATTAGTTTCTCCCTTCACTGATTAATCCAATATCAAAATAATGGCCTTTCTTCATACCTACAAAATTACTCCCTACCATGAAGATTAGTAGAGTTACAAAAGAGAGTGCATTTTAAACTATTGCATTCAAATGGAAAAGCCCATTAATGTAGGATCGATTATTTTCAAATCTATTATGGGTATTATTATGAATGGGCCAACATATGGATTGGGGCATCCTTCCACAATTTTCTTACTTGCAGTCAATCTCAAGTGCCATATGAAAGTTGGGAGAAAGTATTATTACCTTGGGAGCCCATGATTATTGATGATAAAAATTATATTGGGAATAGAAATAAAACATTAGATATTATCTTGGATCATTCATCACATGCTTCAACACCATTAATGCCCTATGCGGTTGGAAGTTCAATAGCTTTGGAGAAGAAAATGAAGAAAGTAGAAAGGGAACTTCAGAGTATTATGAATGCATTAGGAAATCTTAACTACCTTTTTGATCACCTAAATTGGAGGATGAAGGAGAACTTTGAGCATACTGGAACAATTGAAGCAGGATTGGTGCAGATGTTCAAGAAAAATGGTTAGATCAATGAAAATTCAACTGATCAATTCCCGTACCAATCCTTCTACAATTTGTACGTCCATTACCAGTCTATGGGAGATATTAGAGGAGGAAAAAGTACTAAAGCTGAAGCAGAATAATTGAAGAAGTTGGACTCTCTACTGTTTTAAAGTAATTATATTTTTAATGTGATTGTGTGGAATTAATTTACTTTACTTTACTTTACTTTGCTTTAAAACTCTATTAACTTTGATTGTGTGTATAGTTTTGTGTCAGCGTTCTAGTGTTGTGGCTTAGTTTTGACGTTGAATTATAATTTAGTTTATTTTATGTATGTGAAAGTGTGATTAGAAAAATGAATTTGTAAAAAAGTGTATTTTCATATATAAAAAAGTTTGGTGTTGTTTGTGAAAATGCTTGTTTGTGAATTATTTTAACATTAAAATTAGTATTCAAAAAGACTAAATAGACTTTGGAGTGAATTGAAAGAAAGTTGAAAATTAAAAAAAANCTTTTTGTGAATTATTTTAACATTAAAATTAATATTCAAAAAGACTAAATAGACTTTGGAGTGAATTGAAAGAAAGTTGAAAATTTTTAAAAAAAAGGTGAATTTTTGGCCACTGGCACCAATGGCGTCGGCATGGGCGCAGGCATGGGCGCCGACAGCACCCTTGACCTGAAAATCCCCAAAACCCTTAAAATTCATGATTTGTACAGTAAAAACACCATTTTTACCCTTTTGGTCACCTTCAACCTCTGATTTTTGCACCTAGGGCTTACTATTGCTTGGATTTGAGGCGATTTTAAGGCAAAAGAAGTTTGAATTTCATCTTCTCTAGCTAAGAGCTACACTTTGAACTCAAAAATTTTTATTTTCACAAAGGATTTATCTTACATTGCTGAGATCCAAAATTTTTAATTTTTTTTAAAATATTTTGAGAAAATCTTTTGGTGAAGAACTCTTACTTGGTAGATTTAAGTTTAAAATGTTCCACATTATGATTTTCAGAATTTTAGAATTTATTTGGATTTTATCAAATTTTCTTAGATTATCATGGCCCCGAGAATGAGCAAGGGAAAGAGAAATGNAAAAATCTTTTGGTCAAGAACTCTTACTTGGTAGATTTAAGTTTAAAATGTTCCACATTATGATTTTCAGAATTTTTGGAATTTATTTGGATTTTATCAAATTTTCTTAGATTATCATGGCCCCGAGAATGAGCAAGGGAAAGAGAAATGTGGATTTTGAAGATCAAAAGTTTATCAATTACAAAGCTAACATTTGTTTCAATAGTCTACTTGCAACTAAGAAAGTAATTTTGGATCGAGGATTTAAAAATCAGGGTGGAGAAGTCAAAAGATTAATCAATGCTCGATAGTGGGAGAATTTTTGTTAATTTACTGTCGAGGCTATTATTGGTGTAGTGATGGAGTTCTATGACAACTTTAAGGAAACTTTTGAAGACTGTGTTTTTGTTCATGGGAAAATGGTGGAATTCACTCCAAGGAGAATTAATGAATTTTATCAGTTAGAGGATGTGTATAGCTGCTAGTACAAATCATTTTCTGCTACAAATGAGGCCTTAGATGAAGTTATTTTTTTTTCTTACTAATGGAAGAGGATCTTGGAAGGTGAAGAATGATGTTAAGGTAAACTTTCCTCTTTCTATGTTAAATATAGTATCTAAGACCTGACACTACTTTATTTCTGGTATAATGATACCAAAAAATTATCATAGTGAGGTTACAAAGGACAAAGCCATCTTGAACTTCTTTATCCAGCTGATAAGAAGGATAGATGTAGGCTCTATTGTTTATAGAAGCACTCGTTCTATTGATTTGGGAGAGACTACTAGTGGTTTAGCACACCCTGCCCTGATTTTCACACTATGTGAACAGGCAGGTGTTGATTTTGAAATGGATGAGAAGAGGACTGAACCTCTGAAACCTATTGGGCCTACCAATATTAAGACTTATGAATCTCATGTTGGATGAAGATCTGGAAGTAGGATAAGGGATATTCCTTCTACTTCAAGTACCTCTACTTCTAGTATCTCTACTCTCCAGGAACTTATGGAGCAGATGATGAACCAACAGGGAGATATCTTGAGAATAGAAAGTGGAATGGAAAATATGGAGGTTAGAAATGCATAAAATGATATTTGACAAGACATAACTTTGAATATGATGCTACTTACGATGATGTGATGGTCAGATACATGAGGGGTGACCACTCAGTTCAGTTTCCTACTCACCCTATTTTTACCCCATATCATCAGCAAAATTTGGCTGTGGAAGAAGAAAAAGATGATGATTGTTGATGTTTTAGTTTGATTTTTGTTTAGTTTATGTTTGGTTGTACTTTATTGTTGTGACTCTTTGTTTTTAGAGTGTGGCAGTTTGCTTTATTTTAAATATTATGCTGTATTGTGAACAATAGAATTGTGAAACTATTTTTAAATTATAAATCATTTTAGTACTGTTGTTAGTTTTTAGTACTTTGTTGAGTGTGTTTATAGTTAACTCTTTCTCAACAAAGTTTTATATGCATTATGTGTTATTTAATGTTTTAAGTCTTATAGCTTTCCATATTAGCACCTAATATTTTTTAGTTAAGTTTCAATATCAAAACCTTCAACAGGTAAGTCTTTTCTTTATGTATTAAATGTTTTCTTTCACCCTNAGGGTGGAGAAGCCGAAAGATTAATCAATGCTCGATAGTGGGAGATTTTTTGTTAATTTACTGTCGATGCTATTATTGGTGTAGTGATGGAGTTCTATGACAACTTTAAGGAAGCTTTTGAAGACTGTGTTTTTGTTCATGGGAAAATGGCGGAATTCACTCCAAGGAGAATTAATGAATTTTATCAGTTAGAGGATGTGTATAGTTGTTAGTACAAATCATTTTCTGCTACAAATGAGGCCTTAGATGAAGTTATTTTTTTTCTTACTAATGGAAGAAGAGCTTGGAAGGTGAAGAATGATGTTAAGGTAAACTTTCCTCTTTCTATGTTAAATATAGTATCTAAGACCTGACACTACTTTATTTCTGGTAGAATGATACCAAAAAATTATCATAATGAGGTTACAAAGGATAGAGCCATCTTGAACTTCTTTATCCAGCTGATGAGAAGGATAGATGTAGGCTCTATTGTTTATAGAAACACTCGTTCTATTGATTTGGGAGAGACTACTAGTGGTTTAGCACACCCTGCCCAGATCTTCACACTATGTGAACAGGCAGGTGTTGATTTTGAAATGGATGAGAAGAGGACTGAACCTCTAAAACCTATTGGGCCTACCAATATTAAGACTTATGAATCTCATGTTGGATGAAGATCTGGAAGTAGGAGTAGGGATATTCCTTCTACTTCAAGTACCTCTACTTCTAGTATCCCTACTCTCCAGGAACTTATGGAGCAGATGATGAACCAACAGGGAGATATCTTGAGAATAGAAAGTGGAATGGAAAATATGGAGGTTAGAAATGCATAAAATGATATTTGACAAGACATAACTTTGAATATGATGCTACTTACGATGATGTGATGGTCAGATACATGAGGGGTGACCACTCAGTTCAGTTTCCTCTCACCCTATTTTTACCCCATATCATTAGCAAAATTTGGCTGTGGAAGAAGAAAAAGATGATGATTGGTGATGTTTTAGTTTGATTTTTGTTTAGTTTATGTTTGATTGTATTTTATTGTTGTGACTCTTTATTTTTAGAGTGTGACAGTTTGCTTTATTTTAAATATTATGTTGTATTGTGAACAATAGAATTGTGAAACTATTTTTAAATTGTAAATCATTTTAGTATTGTTGTTAGTTTTTAGTACTTTGTTGACTGTGTTTGTATTTAACTCTTTCTCAGCAAAGTTTTATATGTATTATGTGTTATTTAATGTTTTAAGTCTTATAGCTTTTCATATTATCACCTAATATTTCTGAGTTAAGTTTCAATATCAGAACCTTCAACAGGTAAGTCTTTTCTTTATGTATTAAATGTTTTCTTTCACCCTTTATTTTTTCAGTTTTTCATGTTAAATCTTTCAAAAATTTAAGTTTGGGGGAAAGATAAATTCCTTTTTAAAGAAAAGAAACTTAATTTTATTTGTCCTCAATTAGCTATATTTTCAAAAATTTTAAAATTTAACATGACCATTGGTACTAGAAGGTAACTTTAGATAATTATATTTGTGTTTCTAAATATATAGTAAACTTAAGTAAAAATTTCCATAATAAAGGTTAAATTTAAAGATTAATATATTTGGTATGAGAGAATAAGACTATGTTTTTCTATTCTAAGTAAAGGAATTTGTATTTTTGAAGTATTAGAAAACTTAGAGATTCATGTAAGAAGAAAAGAATAAAACTTTATGAAAAATCTTTAAAGCTAATATAATTTTATAAAGTGAAGGAATGTGAAGGCTTTTACCTTTAAGAAGAAGATAATGAAGTTCAAAATTATTAAAGGCTATCCAGATATAATAATCCTCACATAAAAAAAAAGAGAAAAGAGAAGAAAAAGAAAAAGGATTGAAAATGATCCTGAAAAAAAAAGAAAAAAAAGGAAAGAAAAGAAAAAGATGTGAGGAGAAGCTTGAGGAGATGCCTAATTACAAATTGGTTTCACTTGAATCAACTTAAAGAAGAAGGCTTGGTTACATTTTCTAAACTTATACTTCAGTATTAGCATATTTACTAGTAAATTTTCATGAAGTTTTTTTTCATATGGATATTCTAAGTGGCTTTAATATGAATAATTTGCGATTTTCCTTGAAAAGAATAGAGAATAAAAAATCTTAGACTTGACTGCTAGATATTCTTATACCTTTAGTATGAACTGGAGTTATTTTACATTTTTCTTAAGTTATGCTATTGTATTTAGTGAACAAAAATATGGAAATCTAGAAACTAAAGTCCTTACTATGAGTCATATTTTTTTTATGTAGTAAATGAGTTACTTGAGGAAAAATAACATTTAAGTTTGGGAGATTTTGATACACCAAGAATATATGCATTTTATGCCCATATTTTATACTTATTTTTGGTGATATTGCACTTTAAAGGAAGGTATATTTCATGTTTTATTGCAGGTTGTTGATTTTTAGGACTTGGAGCAAAAAGGAAGCAAAACAGATGAATTTTGGAGTCTAAATGGAGCTTTAGAAGAAATTTTTAGCGTTAGACTGGGCACCAACGGTGCCATTTGATAGAGAGTGCAGATTAATTAAATGGTTATTGGCGCTAACGGTGCCAGAATGGGTGCCGACGGCGCCAGTGTCGGTGCAGGCCCTATTTCTAGAAGATTTAATGAATTTGGACGTTTTTGAAGAGTTTTTGGATGCACCTATTGGAAAACCGACATTAGGCTCTATTTAGAGCCAAATTTGATAAGAAAATACCCCCCTTCGCACCCTTTAATCGCTTTTCACTCTCTTCCACATTATTCCACATTCCTTACAGCCACTTAGAGTCCAATAGTCATTTATTTTTTTTTATAGTTTTGAGTTTTTGTGGTGAGTTTAAGTGTAAATTCTTCTCTAAGAGTGTTGGAGAGGGAGAGAAGTGAGAGATTTCTTCTTCCTACATTTCCTAAGAAGTGCTACAAGGGATTTGCTTTGAGAAAGAGTTTCAGATAAGTGTTGTTTGTTTATTATTGTTATATGAACTTTCTTTTATATATGAAATTTGTGTTTTATTGTATCTTTCTTATGAAGTTTGGGTAGTTTCATTTATCTTTCTCCCTACTCTGAGATATGGTGAAATAAAGAGATAAGACAGAACATTTTCAACCATATCACACAATCCTTATGTTTTTCAACCATACCCTTCTTATTCTCTGTTTGGTATGATCCTCCCTAGTGTGACTGCTGGTTAGGCTAACCATGTCACTATGTCTGTTATTGCTGGCTATGCTATGATGGAAGCTGTGAATTTTAATGAAAATAATCTAATTGAATCTTCATTGGTTGCTTTCCCTTTTTCACTGCTACCACTATTCTAGACTTCTGTGCCAATGTTAAAATATAAAATAAATTGTGATGGTTTTTCAACTCTGTTCTTAATTTACTTTTCGATCTGACCAATTGAATTGTTAAAATATGTTGTGAAACATATGATCCGAGAAATGGAGTATGAGTTCTACAACAAAGTGAAAATCACATTTAATTCCATAAAGGATTATTTCCTTCATAGAATTAAGTGCAAATAAATAGAGAAATATACATTATTGGGTGTTAGACTTAGAGATTTTTAGGGTAATAGCCTAAAATCCCCAATTCGGTCTTAGTGTTTAAGAACTAAAGAGAGAGTTAGCCTTCAGAGGAAGGAATGTGGGAGCTCTGGAGTGAGAGCCAGTATCCTACTAGCCTAACCATAGATTTAGGGGCTAAACCTGAGATTAGCCAATGATTTTCTATTACACTGAATCAGGGTAGAGAATTAAGATTTCTCCTATTTGACACAATACATATTTAAACCATTTATCTCATCTCATTTTACCAAAAACTCATGTGTGGGAAAAGATGTTTTTTCATATTAAAAAACTTCATCACATAAACATAGTTTAGTAGTTATTATTTTAAACTTTGCATTTAAATTTTGCATTTAAATTTTGCCAGTAGTTAATAATTTAGTTATGATAGTATCTCAAACATTCAAAATTAGTGACATTAATTTCATTTTATTTCTGTGAATTTCCTAATTAATTTATTATTTTAAATTGAATCCTTCCTCGTTGGATCGATATTTAGGGCTTAAATAGAAAGTCTTATATTACTTGATAACGATACATATANGGATTATTGGTACTAGAAGGTAACTTTAGATAACTATATTTGTGTTTCTAAATATATAGTAAACTTAAGTAAAAAATTTCCATAATAAAGGTTAAATTTAAAGATTAAGATATTTGGTATGAGAGAATAAGACTATGTTTTTTCTATTCTAAGTAAAGGAATTTGTATTTTTGAAGTATTAAAAATCTTAGAGATTCATGGTAAGAAGAAAAGAATAAAACTTTATGAAAAATTGTTAAGCTGATATAATTTTATAAAGTGAAGGAATGTGAAGTTCTTTTACCTTTAAAAAGAAGATAATGAAGTTCAAAATTATTAAAGGCTATCCAGATATAATAATAATCACATAAAAAAAGGAGAAAAGAAAAGAAAAAGAAAAAGGATTGAAAATGATCCTGAAAAAAAAAGAAAAAAAGGAAAGAAAAGAAAAAGATGTGAGGAGAAGCTTGAGGAGATGCCTAATTACAAATTGGTTTCACTTGAATCAACTTAAAGAAGAATGTTTGGTTACATTTTCTAAACTTATACTTCAGTATTAGCTTATTTACTAGTAAAGTTTCATGAAGTTTTTTTTATATGGATATTCTAAGTGGCTTTAATATGAATAATTTGCAATTTTCTATGAAAAGAATAGAGAATAAGAAATCTTAGACTTGACTGCTAGATATTCTTATACCTTTAGTATTAACTAGAGTTATTTTACATTTTTCTTAAAGTTATGCTCTTGTATTTAGTGAACTAAAATATGGAAATCTAGAAACTAAAGTCCTTACCATGAGTCATATTTTTTTTTATGTAGTAAATGAGTTACTTGAGGAAAAATAACATTTAAGTTTGGGAGATTTTGATACACCAAAAATATATGCATTTTATGCCCATATTTTATACTTATTTTTGGTGATATTGCACTTTAAAGAAAGGTATTTTTCATGTTTTATTGCAGGTTGTTGATTTTTAGGACTTGGAGCAAAAAGGAAGCAAAACAGATGAATTTTGGAGTCTAAATGGAGCTTTAGAAGAAATTTTTAGCGTCAGACTGGGCACCGACGGTGCCATTTAATAGAGAGTGCAGATTAATTAAATGGTTATTGGCGCTAACGGTGCTAGAATGGGCGCTGACGGCGCCAGTGTTGCTGCAGGCCCTATTTCTAGAAGATTTAATGAATTTGGACGTTTTTGAAGAGTTTTTGGATGCACCTATTGGAAAACCGACATTATGCTCTATTTAGAGCCAAAATTGATAAGAAAAGGCCCCCCTTCGCATTCTTTAATCGCTTTTCACTCTCTTCAACATTATTCCACATTCCTTACAGCCACTTAGAGTCCATTAGTCATTTATTTTTTTTATAATTTTGAGTTTTTGTGGTGAGTTTAAGTGTAAATTCTTCTCTAAGAGTGTTGGAGAGGGAGAGAAGTGAGAGGTTTCTTCTTCCTACATTTCCTAAGAGATGCTACAAGGGATTTTCTTTGAGAAAGAGTTTCAGATAAGTGTTGTTTTTTATTATAGTTATATGAACTTTCTTTTATATATATGAAATTTGTGTTTTATTGTATCTTTCCATGAAGTTTGAGTAGTTTCCTTTATCTTTCTCCCTACTCTGAGATATGGTGAAATAAAGAGATAAGACAGAACATTTTTAACCATATCACACAATTCTTATGTTTTTCAACCATACCCTTCTTATTCTCTGTTTGGTATGATCCTCCCTAGTGTGACTGCTGGCTAGGCTAACCATGCCACTATGTCCGTTATTGCTGGCTATGCTATGATGGAAGATGTGAATTTTAATGAAAATAATCTAATTAAATCTTCATTGGTTGCTTTCCCTTTTCCACTGCTACCACTATTCTAGACTTCTGTGCCAATGTTAAAATATAAAATAAATTGTGATGGTTTTTCAACTCTGTCCTTAATTTACTTTTCGATCTGACCAATTGAATTGTTAAAATATGTTGTGAAACACATGATCCGAGAAATGGAGTATGAGTTCTACAACAAAGTGAGAATCACATTTAATTCCATAAAGGATTATTTCCTTCATAGAAGTAAGTGCAAATAAATAGAGAAATATACATTATTGGGTGTAGACTTAGAGATTTTTAGGGTAATAGACTAAAATCCCCAATTCGGTCTTAGTTTTTAAGAACTAAAGAGAGAGTTAGCCTTTAGAGGAAGGAATGTGGGAGCTCTGGAGTGAGAGCCAGTATCCTACTAGCCTAACCACAGATTTAAGGGCTAAACCTGAGATTAGCCAATGATTTTCTATTACACTGAATCAGGGTAGAGAATTAAGATTTCTCCTATTTAACACAATACATATTTAAACCATTTATCTCATCTCATTTTATCAAAAACTCATTTTAGTGGGAAAGATGTTTTTTCATATTAAAAAACTTCATCATATAAACATAGTTTAGTAGTTATTGTTTTAAACTTTGCATTTAAATTTTGCTAGTAGTTAATAATTTAGTTATGATAGTATCTCAAACATTCGAAATTAGTGACATTAATTTCATTTTATTTCTATGAATTTCCTAGTTAATTCATTATTTTAAATTTAATCCTTCCTCGTTGGATTGATATTTAGGGCTTAAATAGAAAGTCTTATATTACTTGATAACGATACATATACTTGCTTAGAATCCCTACATTAAGTGCTTAACTTTCTTATTCATAAAATACCACATCAAGATTTTAACACAGTTGTAAAGCGGAGTCAGCTTTATAAATTTTACACAACTATATTTTTGGGGATCACTTTCTTTTCTCTTTTTTTTGAGAGACTTCTTCCACTTTCTCCCACACACGTCGCTGCCCCCTTTTCTTTTTATTTTTTTGAGTTGCAGTTTGTATTTTAAGGGAAGGAAGAGATTCAAAGGAACTTCAAGAGTTTGATGGAGAGGATTTGAGATAAGTTGTTATCTTTGTGATTACATTTGATTTTAATTTAGACTTCTTATTTGTTTGCATGATTTCTACTTTTAAACTTAAGTGTGGTTGTGCTTTCTCTATGAATTATGAGTATTTTTCTTTATCTTTTTCCTTAAAATGATAAATGATTAAGTTTTGGATGGANAATCCCTACATTAAGTGCTTAACTTTCTTATTCATAAAATACCACATCAAGATTTTAACACAGTTGTAAAGCGGAGTCAGCTTTATAAATTTTACACAACTATATTTTTGGGAATCACTTTCTTTTCTCTTTTTTTCGAGAGACTTCTTCCACTTTCTCCCACACACGTCGCTGCCCCCTTTTCTTTTCATTTTTTTGAGTTGTAGTTTGTATTGTAAGGGAAGGAAGAGATTCAAAGGAACTTCAAGAGTTTGATGGAGAGGATTTGAGATAAGTTTTTATCTTTGTGACTACATTTGATTTTAATTTATACTTCTTGTTTGTTTGCATGATTTCTACTTTTAAACTTAAGTGTGGTTGTGTTTTCTCTATGAATTATGAGTATTTTTCTTTATCTTTTTCCTTAAAATGATAAATGATTAAGTTTTGGATAGAAGTTTTGTGAAGTATTAATCTTTAATGTTGGAATAAGTTGTGATGATTTTTAACCTTGTACTTCATTTACTTCTTGATTTTGTCAATTAAGATGTTAATATCTGTTATGAGAACATGTAAGATCTGAGATGGTATTGTCTCAGTCAACTAATAATAAGAATCACATGAGATTGTATGGATGAGAATCTAATTCATAGGATTGAGTGCAAAAAAATAGGGAAATAAACTTTGAACGGTGTAGAATTAGAGGACTTTAGAGTGACAGGATGAAGCCCCCAATTTGGATTATAATTTTAGGTTTTGATATGAGATGTTAGCCCACGGGTGGAGGGAGAAGAGGGAACTCTAGAGTGAGAGCTAGTATCTTCACTACCTAACCCATCTTCAATTCTATTCAAATTTTAAATTAGCCAATGTTATTTATAGCATCTCTAGTAAGGGTAAAGAATACTATTGCTCCTATTAGGCATAGCACAATTTGAATACATCTACAACAGAATTACTATACTTGTTACTGATTTATGATAAGGAAAAAGATATTTTATTTATATTGCCTTAATTTTACAAATATCTAGTTAAATTTAGTTAGTTGTTTACTTTACTTTCATTTAACAAAAAATACAAAAAGAATCAAATTTTCATTTCTATTATAGCATCTAAAGTTTGAGTAAGAATATTTTGCTAAGTAGAATTTGTTTTCTAATTTTTTATGATTTTAGTTGCATATTGTCTTTTGTCCATGTGGGTTCGATATTCGGGACTTAATAAAAAAGTCCTATATTACTTGATAATGATATACTTGCGAGTATCCCATATTTAAATATAATAATTATATTCTTATTTGCTTTAAAGTCAGATTTTTGCCTAGTTGTTGCTGGTGATCAAGTTTTTGGCACCGTTGTAAAGTAAGAATTATAAGTAAGGAAAAATTAAAATTATAACCGCATACATCGTATTTTCATATAAAATCGGGATATAATATCTGGGAAGGATATTGCACTTCTCGGAAATATCCACCCTCCTTGAGCTTCCACAGCTCTTCGCAAACTAGTCTTGTTAATATCATGATAGAAGACCAATTCTTTTGTTTTATAGGTTGGGCAGTGGAGTTGACGTTGACTCGATGACAAGCCATATCTATGAGGATGTCAGGGACCTTAGCGGCCTACCAGGTGAGGGCAACATAGTGTTCTTGGAGAGTTCAAATCAGTGAATATTTATGACGTGCATCAAAAATATCACTGACTAGAAAAAATTTACCAGGCTCATCAAGGTCTACAATGATCTTGATGGAGGTTTCATCGGTTTCAAGGTCCCCTTCTCGTTGGTGTTGTATGTCAGAAGTTTCTTGGTTGGAGTTAGCATGCTCGAGACTACTTTAAGNTAACATCTCCGCTTCAGTATTCAAACAATAGGACCAAATTGGGGATTTTAGTCTGTCACCCTAAAATCTCCAATTCNATCCTCTTCTCGTTGGCGTTGTATGTCAGAAGTTCCTTGGTTGGAGTTAGCATGCTCAAGACTACTTTAAGTTCCCATGCATGGCCAAAATTTCACTATCACAATTGAATTTCATCGCTATGTTGTACGTAAATACTACAACTCTAAAATAGTTGAGCAGTGGATGATAGAAGATCATGGTGTAAGTCAGCGGTGCATCCATCACCAAGAAGTCCTCAATATTAGTAAATTGGTTGTCACTCTCTCACAACGACTTTTTTATATGCTTAAAATTACAAGAATTTGATACCACTACTAGAAGATTTAAACCCCCGGCAATGACACCAAAAACTTGATGCAACTTTTAATATGCAAGAATTTATGAACCCAGATTTATATATTTATTAATAATTTTGTAAAGCCACAATTTCACTCAAGTATACCTATCGCTTAAGTAATACAGGGCTCTAGTGGAGTCCAGTTTTTTTATCTCAGAGGGAAACGAGGTAAGAGGTCCTTAGTCAAATCCTAGTCTACTACAATTAGTCCTTAGTTTGGAATGTTGATTANATCATTAAAAAAATAATAATAAAATGAAAACAACAGCATAATTTTCTCATACCATTATTTCCAAACAAGAAGATAGAGTAAGAGAAGCCTATCACAAAACACGTAGAAAACACAACGAAAACTTCATTTAAACAAAGCAAATCCACTAGATAAGTGTTTACAAAAATCAAAAGATAATGAATAACACAATACTTAGTTTTTTTCCCTTTGAAAGAAAGATGAATATCTCTCCCACAAAGTCTCCCGCCGATCTATGCAATGCTAGAACATCTCCTTACAAATTCTCTCAAAATCTCCTCTCCAATCTTTCTAAAAGGGTAGAAATCTACATTTCTACTCCTATTCTAAAAACCCTAAACCTTCTCCACACTTTTCCTAACATTTCTATCACAAAAATCCCCTTTTTCTAACCTAAATTAACTCTTTTAAAGTGTAGGAAAGAAGTTTGAAGAGTTTCCACAAGAGTCCTTTCAAAAAGCGTCCAAATACGTTGAATTTCAGCCCATAACAGCCAAAAGTCGGTCCATAGTCGTCCCTGACAATGTCGGCGAGCTCGAGGGTGTCGTCGGCGAGCTTTTCTATCTTTTTTCGGTCTTCTCGGGTAAATCTAGTCGTCGGTGCCGTTTTGGGCGCCGTCAGCAAGCAGACTGTGCAGCTCCACCGTTTCGCTCCGTATGGCTCCGTTTTAGCTCTGTTTCGCCCTATTTCAGTTGTTTTGTGTTCCTAATAGATAACCCTACAAAATAATCATGAAAATAACATTCTTTTAAAGTGTAATCTCATTAAAAAATATGCAAGAATTGTAAAAGAGATTAAGCATTGAAAGACTTATCTAAAGATGAGAGGACAAAATTTCATTTTATGTTCGTTTTTGCTTCAAATTGCACCGTTTTTGCATCTTTTTGCTCCAATGACCATAATTCATCATACATGTAACAAAACATAAAAAATACCTTTCTTTAAAGTGCAATATCATCAAAAATAGTGTAAAAAAGGTATGAAAATCTCAACATATTTTTCTTTGGTCACTCTCTCCTAGGGGACTAACAACCCAATTATGCCTAGAGCCTCTTTCTGCTTGACAAAAAAAAACCATATAGAGAACCATTCTGTGTAGCTAGATGATCAAGTGACATATTCTTCTTGTCAAAAGTAGCTTTGAATANTGAAGATCTCTCCCACAAAGTCTCCCGCTAATTCATGCAAAGCTAGTACATTTCCTTATAGATTCTCTCAAAATCCCCTCTCCAATCTCTCCAAAAAGGTAAAAATTTACATTTATACTCCTGTTCTAAGTTCCTTAAACATTCTCCACATTTTTCCACACTCTTCTTTGCCCTATTTTTTGTCAAAAATGGTGGTTAAATAATGTGTGGCCAAAAATTCAAGAGTTCTCTTAAGCACCCCTTCAAAATTCATGCAAATTCAATGCATTTTTAGAAATAATTGTCTCTGCGCCGTTTTGGCACCGACTAGCGTCATTCAGCCTACTTGTGCTCTACAGAGGTGTATTGGTGCCAGTTCTAGCGCCAGACCATTCATTTGTCTTTTTTTTCTCCAAATTTCATCATTTTTGCTCCTTTTTAATCAAAAACCCCAAATTGAGTATGTATGTATCAAAAACATGAAAATACATTTTTTTAAAGTGCAATTTAACTAAAAATGACCAAATATATGCATTAAAGATATATGAAAAATTGAATATTTTTTAGGCGTATCATACACCCCCAAACTTAGAAGTTACTTGTCCTCAAGTAATACTATAACTTTAAAAACTAAATTTATTGATTTGAGGTAGTGGGTCTCAATAGAGCTTCCTATAATTTTGTCTAAAAAATGTTATAGTGTAACTTAGGAGAAATTTTAGCAATCAACCTAGAACTAGAGTGTAAGAATATCTCATATTCAACTTAAGAATCCTGATTTTCTCTTTACTTCAAAAGTTAATGAACTTGTAAAACTAAAGGTTCATAGAAAGTTTAAAAACAGAATTTAAGCAACTCATTTATACCAATTTGACCTATACTTTTTTGAAATAAGAATAAGCTTAGGATTGTTTCTAAGACTTTTTTAAAAAAAAGATTCAAGTGAAACCAATCTTTGATTAGACTTCTCGTCAAGCTTCTCCTCGCATATTTTCTTTTTACTTTTCTTTTTCTTTTTATTTTTCTTTTTCTTTTTCTTTTTGTTTTCCTTTTCTTTTCAAGGTATTTTTGATCTTTTCTCTTTTTTAATGTGAGGATTACTATATATGGATAGATCTTTATTAATTTTAAATTTCTTTATCCTTTTTCTATATTTCAAAGCTCAAAACTTTCCCTCATGTTTTAATACTGTAAGTATTAGTTTGAAAAATGTTTCAATAAAGGCTCAATTCTCAATAAGTATGAATCTAAGAATCATAGTTTTTCAAATATTCAACTCCTTTCTACTATAAATAGTAAAATCATTTTCCCGAAGTTTCCTACAAAGTATCTTAATTCTAGAACAGTTTCTTCACATAAAATTTTAACTAAGTTATTTTTCTAACATTTCTAAAATCAGACTTATAGTAACCTAAAAGTAACACCACATACTACAAGTCATTTTAAAAGTGATGTTACCTTAAATACGAGCTAATAAGGACAAATAAAGTTAAGTTTTAAAAATTTTCCTTCCCCCCAAACTTAAATTTTTAAATATTTTTTAAATAACTCCATAAAATGTAGCAGGAAGAAAAAGTAAAATTGAATCTACTAGCTACCACAATATCCTATCAAATGCATATACATGCGTAATCAGGATAGAATGACTGTAGGAGAAAATAAATCTAGCCTAAAATATTCTTGCAATAATATTAAACTAAAAGGAAGTATAATAACTTTAAATTTTATTTTTCTTCCTACCCCCAAACTTGATTTTTAACATGTATATCATTCAGTATAGATAATATAAGCAGGAAGAAAAACAGTTCAAAAATTTTATCTGTCATACATGTCTATCAGAAACATCAACAATAATTAATCTGGAAATTTTGTAGCAGAAAGTAAATCTAAACTAAAAATTTCAGAATGAAATTGACTAAACAAAAGTCTAACTAGTATAACAGATATCAACATTGGAATATAAAAATATTCTTTATGTCTTATATAAATTTGTAACATAAACACAAACACACATGATAAGTGAGGTCAATTCTTTCTTTAACTCATCAAATCTCACTAATTTACTTTCAATTCCAAACAGAATCACTACACTAATAAATTAGGTAAATTTTAAATGATTTTATAAATTATAATCTCAAAAGGTAAGATTATCCCTGATATATTGGCTCTCGATCACCAACCTCAGGCTTCACCTTATCCTTTTAATTAAGCACCTCTAACAGTTATAAGGATAGTGTAAGATCATCCACACGTTACTCACCAAAAAAGTTTGCGACTCCAATCAAATGAAAATGAAGTCAGAGAAAGGAAGTAACAAAATTAAGATGGAACAGTCACTGTTTAAAATGATGTCTCTTGTAAAACTCAAGTCCGGGTGAAATATGAGTCGTAGTGTACTTGTCAATCCAACTACTACAAGAGGATATATAAGTTTAGCCATAATAAGAAGTTAAGGAATCACATCCCTCATGACATACAAAGATCAAATCAAACCACTAACAATCCAAACATCCACTAATCATCAATCAAACTGATCAATCAACAATAAAGCAAATATAATATAGCACTAACAATCATGACTCTCAAGCATACTAAATCAAACCAAACTAATAACAATGGTTTGCCTCCCATAAAGCATTTGGTTTAGCGTCGTCAGCCTGAAAAATGATTCCCCCTGGATCAAAATTTCATCTAAGTAATCTTTGATCAATCGTTGAATCTTTTCTGGATCCAGGGATTCCTATAAAATCCTTAAATTTTAATTTTTCTTTCAGCTTTTCCTTTTCATATTAATTCATATCATTATTCCTCATATTTCTTTCTAGATCCAATATTCTTCTAAGGATTTTCTTAATTTGCATATTAATATTATCCTTGGAATTTATAAGAAATGGATCTCTATAAGATACTTCAAGATCTCCTAAATTTTGGATTGGATTCTCTCTAGATGATTCAGATTCTGGATCAAATTCTTCTATTTTACTCTGTTGTTCAGGGTTGTCTTTTAATTATCACCTTGGGATACTATTATAGAATATTTTGTTTTCTCAATTATCTCGTTCATAAAGCTAGATATTGCATGATCCTTAAACTTAATTTTCCGTCAAGAATCTCCTTTTTAAACTTCACAACACTGAGCATTTGTTCTAAGGCCTCAACAAACAAAATATATATAGTTAATTTCCTAAATTCTTGTATAAAACTTGAGAATTTTTTGTCTAACTCTTGAATCAATATTCTCAGAGGAAGTGGTGAAGATGATCTTTTTATATCTATCTTGGTTGACGAATTAGTTTTCTCTAATTCCTTAATAATTTCTTCCAGTAGTCTTTCAATATCCTTATCTTCTTTTTTCAACTCATCATTTATTTGAACCATATCCTTCGATTCTTTTCCAATTCTTAATTCAATATCTTTATCTTGTTCATCATTCATTTCCTTAAGGTTTATCTCAGGGTCACTAGGTAAAATCTCTGGGGGGGGTAACTGTTAATTGCATTAATAATCCGCTCCACAATGTTTTTCTATTTTTCTCATTGTGGCCCCTAGACTTTCTTGCTCACTCGTCATTTTAATATCAACCTCTTCTAATAGTGACTCCTTCTTCTCGTATGTGGGTTAAAGTAAAAATTATGAGGAAAAGAGAGTTCATCGTTAAAATCACCCTGACAATTCCAATTACGTGTTTGATTAAATTGATTATCTTCCCAAAATTTATTATCTTTTCCAAAATTATTATTCCAGTTAAACTTTGAATAATTTTCCCGATCTGGGTTGTAATAATCGAAATAATTATTGTGTATCTCAGGGCTAGTTTCAAAAGAGTTAATCTCGATAAATTTTTCAAATGAATTGTTCTCAATATTTGGGGGCTCTTGAGAATAACTTTCTACATATTGATCTAACTTCCTTTTAATATTTTCAAGCTGAGAAACTAAAATAGTAAACATATCCTCTTAAAAATTCTCTACTCTCTTAGGGTTTAATCTTTCGAAGCTACTAGAATTATTATCCAAATCTGAATATTCATTATATTGTTGATCTTCCATTTTTACATTAAATTTATGGAGTCTTTTCTGATTCATCTTCCTCCTAAAAGTTCTCTTTAAATCTGAGTCGTATAATTCAAGTTCAGCAGCTCTTGAACTATGTATACAAATCTAAAGAAGTAACTAATTAGTTGGATGTCAAAAAAAAAAAAATGGAATTTTAGATTTTTTTTGAAAATATGCACACAATAATATATCACACTTTATAATAATATTATAATTTCCAAATCTAAGTCTTACAGGTTTAACTAAAATTCTCCTAAAGTTCTTATCATTGCTTCCCCGACAACGACACCAAAAACTTGATGTGCCCCTAGTGTGTGTGTTGTTTTTCTATGTGTTTTATGCCAATTTAAATCTCCAACGACAGCGCCAAAAACTTTACCCACTTTACAATTACACAGTAATTTAGCTTCCAAAATATGGTAAAAAACATGACCCAATTTATATTTAACAACTAGTGTGCAAAATATAAATATTATGAAATTTAGAAAATGGATTACACACTATAGGCTCTACGCAAGTGCACGTATTGCTTTAAGTAATATAGGGTCTTCTTTAAAAACTCAGTATTTATCCCACAAAGAAGCGAGATAGGAAATCCTTTAGGCTAATTCTAGTTTACTACTATCATGTCTTAGTTTGGAATGTTGATTAAAGTGGTTTTTCTAATAAGTGCTCCTAAATGTAAAACTTATGTTTAAAACAACCAACTACTATTCCTAAATGAAAATATTAATTCTAAAGATAACTCTTTCTGAATGAATTGGTTTGAGGAATTTTGAGATATTAAAAACTACTATTTTTATGTAGTGAATTGGATAATGTTTAGGAATGAGATACATAAAATTTAATATAGCTAATCACAATAGGAGCAATTCTCTTATTTACCCTCTTTTGAGTGCATAAAGAATATTGGTTATCTTAAAGTTGATTCCTTAACATCTAGATTTCCCTGTTAGAACTAACTAGCCTATCACCCTAGCGTCCCATAGCCTAGGCCACAGAAGTGACCAAATCTCAGTGATAAGTTATGAAGCCTTAAGTCAAATTGATATGAATCTATCATGTCACCCTAGAAACAACCAATTTACACACATTAACAAATATTTCCCTAAAAGTGCATTCAACTACATTAATTATTGTAATGTGTCAAATAGGAGCAATAATATCATTTAATCCTCTGGTCAAGCTATAAAGGACATTGGATAATTCCTATATTTTGAATCCAAATCTGTGGTTAGACTGAGGGGATACTGGCTCTCACTCCAGAGCTCCCACTTCTCCCTCACTTGAGGGCTAACAATCTCACCATTTGGTTTCTAAACATCTGAACCAAATTATTGATTTTAGTTTGTCATCCTAAAATCAACAATTCTACACCCATCGAACAAGATTTTCTTATTTATTTGCACTCAATCTCACAGAAACTTCACTCTTCCATGGCATTAAAGTGTGATCCCTACTTGAATGCTAAAAACATGATCATCTCAGCTCTTATGTTTTTGCATAGATTTGAACAAATCAATTGGTCAAGTTGAAAAGTAAATGAAGTTCAAGATGAATCATCACAATTTATAATCAAAACCTATTCTAACAAGCATCCCAAAATCCTAAACATGAAATCCTACTCATTGCAAAAGAAAAGTAGAAGAAAAACAATGGCATAACATAGACATGCCACTATTTCCTAATAAGAAGAAAGAGTAAGGAAAAAACATCACAAAGCACGAAGAAAACACAACGGAAAACTTCATTACATCAAAGCAAATCCACTAGATAAGTTCTTACAAAATCATAAGATAATGAAGAACACAATGCTTAGCTTTTTCCCCTTGAAGGAAAGATGAAGATTTCTCCCACAAAGTCTTCAGCTAATCCATGCAAAGCTGGTACATTTCATTACTTATTATCTCAAAATCCCTCTCCAATCTCTCCAAAAAGGTATAAATCTACATATCTACCTCTATTGTAAGATCTCTATATATTCACCACGTTTTTCTACGCTCTTCTTTGCCAAATTTTCTGTCAAAAATGGTGGTTAAATCATGTGTGGCAAAAAATTCATGAGTTCTCTTAAGCACTTGTTAAAACTCATCCAAATTCAAGGCATTTTGAGAAATAACCATCTCAACGCCGTTTTGGCGCTGACTGGCACCATTCGGCACTGATCATGCTCCATATAGGTGTACTGGCACCGTTTGACACCAGTTTTGGTGCAGAGCATTCTTTGCCTTTTTTTGCTCCAAATTTTATCATTGTTGCTCCTTTTAATACAAATCCCAACATAAAAAATATGAAAATACATTTCCTTAAAGTGCAATTTCACCAATATAGGCATTAAAATATATGAAAAATTGACATTTTTTAGGTGTATCATTAGTCAACCTTTGAGGCTAATTCTTTCTCTTTTTTGGCATCCCCTTCCTAATTGGCTCAAAAACAATTTTTTCAGTGCTCTCTTACTTTCAAAAACTATCAATGTTGGCCTCATCATTTGAGATGAGAATGACATGGGAATTATCGCATCCGACTAACAACTTTAGCAATGGGATAGTGACTAAGTTGAACTCAATGCCATCTTGTTATTTTAAGGTATATGCACACCATGGATATACAAATGCAAATGCATTATTATGGAGGAACACAAAATCAACATCATAGACTTTTTGAGAACCACTATGAATGATGATGTTTGATAGAAATGACCGCATGATCCGTTCAGTTTAGATTTGCTCCAGAACTTCAAGCAAGTTTTTTTTTTCTTGCATACTTAGAGATTGTAATATGATGGCTCATTTTTATGTTAAGCTAGTCCTTTATGTCTTAAAGGATACCGGATCCCAAAATAATATAAACCTTACCTTACACTTGTAAGGTAGGGGAAAATTTTCTAGTTAGTGTAGAACCATAGATCTTAAGAATTTTCATCATGTGCCATTTTAAGATAATATTTCCTCCCCTTAGGATGATATATTTTTCTTCAATTGACCTATTTGATCATTTAAATAAAATTTTTAAGATATGTTTTGGTTTTATTTTTGTTAAAATTTTGATTTTGAAAATAAGATCAAACATGTTTTAAATATGTGATTATTTAAATAATTGAGCATGGCATTGCAAATAATATGTCATCTCAAAATATAAAAATACCACTTAATAATGCGTTTAATTATTCAAGCTAAGAAATTTAGAATATTTGATTGGTTCGAAAAAATACCAACGGATCTTTCCCCTATATAATTTGAAGAGATGGGGTTTAAATTTTACGGGTTGCTAATTTCTTATAGTCATAAGCTCCTATGGTTAATTATATATTAGGAAACCAAAATCACTGAAGGAAACCATTAATTAAGATTGGGGTTATGTTTTTGAAAAATTTAAAGTTTAATTTTCACGATTGATCATTAGAAATATCAAATGAAAAAGGATCAATGCGAAACAATTATTTCTAGACCAAAAGGAGACAAATGTAGAAGATGTCGAAGATACCGAGGAAATCTCAGTGACATCTCAACTATCTTATAGTTTGGCTTTACTATTTTGAAAAAGATGTTATTTGATATTTCAATCATTCAATTTTTTTTGGAAATTTAGGACTATACCCCCACAATATAAGGTAGTGAGAAAGCCTAGCAAACTGAGGATTTATGTCATACTAGACAAACTATCTCAGAATCCTAAGATTAAAGGCAATATTCATTCAAAAAAGTGAAACATCAAAATTGTCTAAAGAAAGAAAGCACACGAGCAAACTTACAGAATGGACTTACAACCTAATCTGAAAAGGGTTGTCATCTAAACCACCTTAACATATTTTAAAATCATGAAGTTCAATCTTAAAGAATGTAGGATAAGGAATTTGCTATTTATTAAGTATTGTAAGTCTTACAACTTGATCGTAATGATTAAGATGCCTTAGTATATATGGTATGCAAAAATGTCAAAAAACTAATATGAGTTTATTTTTGAAATTTAAAAATAAAGATTTTAAAGCTCACCACACTCAGATGAATTTTATTTTTTTAGGTTAATTATTAGTGTCGAGTGATCAACAATAAGTTGTAAGTGGGAATACACGTCCTTGATGATGAATGTATAGAAGATTTGTTCAAAATACTAATCAATATAAAAACGCAAAACTCACTCTATAAGATAATGGTTCTCATGGATCAAACCACCCCTTTTTGTGCAATAAATGAGGGCCTGAAGACAAGGAATGTTATTGATATGCAATGATCATGGCTTATGTAGCTATTTCCAAATTTTAAAGAAGTTTTATTTAATTTTCAAATTTGTTATTTTATGATGCATAAATGACTAAGGTGTGAATGCAGTGTATTAATGCAATTTTATTTGGGGTTATGAGTTTCATTTTATTTAGAAAATATAATACTTATAGAGCCTACTGCAATCCAGGTAAAAAGTACACAAAAGAATAACAACCTGAATTTTTGCCAGACCTATTGATCACACCAAAAACAACAAAGAAAAGACATTACTAAGGGTATCAACTTTAGCCCTACGTCAGGCTCGTCAGTTTAAAATTGACATATGAAGATCATTGTCATTTAGTTGGGGTTCATCCTTCACATTTTTGTTTATCCTCCTATGGATCGCCCATATGCTAATAGTTGACTAACTACGATAGATACCCCAACACACTAAAAGAAAATGACCCAACAAAAAAAGAAAAGCTTATGAAACTATAACAACTTAGCTCAAATAAGCCTTAGATTACTACAACAACTATATAAAAATACGTTAGCACATCCTTGGTTCACCTTTAGCGACTAGAAACATGGAAAGTAAATTAATGCAACCTAAAATCAGAAGTATATGAATGCACAAAAATTATTATCTACTTGTACTAAACATTCAATCTAATGAAAGCAATATGCCATAACCAAAAATTTTAATGAGCAAACCACACAATAAAACTATCTACTCCTATGACGTATGTACATGAGTGACTTATGACATTTAGAGTTGGTTAGTGTGAAAAGGTGAAACAAGCCAAGAAGGCCTTATTATTCAAATTGTCTAAATCTCATGTTGATTTTGATTTTTATTAAGAAAAATTCTTTTATTTGGATTAATTTGATTTTTTTTATTTTTATTAATTCTTATTGAATTTTATGAATTTTTTTATTAAATTTTTTTATATTTTTTAAAGGCATATATATCAAGAATTTGTATTACTTAAGTTTATAAAATCCAACAAAATCTCTTAGAAAAATGAATATGGATTTTATAAACTCAATTTTATAATTTTTAATAAAATTTGATTACTTTATGAATTCTTATGAATTATTTTGTTGACAATTTTGTAATTTTTTGGTTTTTGAATATTTTAGTTCAAATGACTTCAAAATGATTTATAATTTTTTTTGGAGTTTCATATGGAGTTAAATGATTTTTTGTAAAACTTTTATGAATTTTTCTTGACCTTTTGGGTTATTTGTTTCTTAAAAATCATAGTAAATTCAAATGCCCTTCAAAATTCTTGAAATTTACAGAGNTATTTATATTTTTACATAAAACAAAAAAATGTGATATGATATAATATGTTAAGTTGTTTTTAAAAACACTAAAAATACTTTTACATGTTTAGTATTTTTAAAAACAAATAATTTTGTTCCTAAAAATAAAAAAATAAAAACATACAAAAAAAATATATTAAACAAATATATTTTCAAAATAAAAATAAAAATAGAAAAGACATTTAGTTACATGGCATGCAATTCATATGCATTTACATATCTTACTCATTTCTTTCCTTTTACATCAAATCAACCACTAACTAGTGTTGCTCACAATTAAAATTCACCTTTTTGTAAGTATTGTAAGTTTTACAACTTGATCGTAATGATTAAGATGCCTTAGTATATATGGTATGCAAAAATGTCAAAAAACTAATATGANCCATACAATTCATATGCATTTACATATCTTACACCCAAATATTCATGTTTATTTGCCTACGACTCATTTCTTTCCTTTTACGTCAAATCAACCACTAACTATTGTTGCTCACAATTAAAATTCACCTTTTTGTAAGTATTGTAAGTCTTACAACTTGATCGTAATGATTAAGATGCCTTAGTATATATGGTATGCAAAAATGTCAAAAAACTAATATGAGTTTATTTTTAAAATTTAAAAATAAAGATTTTAAAGCTCAGCACACTCAGATGAATTTTATTTTCTTAGGTTAATTATTAGTGTCGAGTGATCAACAATAAGTTGTAAGTGGGAATACACATCCTTGATGATGAATGTACAGAAGATTTGTTCAAAATACTAATCAATATACAAACGCAAAACTCACTCTATAAGATAATGATTCTCATAGATCAAACCACCCCTTTTTGTGCAATAAATGAGGGCCTGAAGACAAGGAATGTTATTGATATGAAATGACCATGGCTTATGTAGCTATTTCCAAATTGTAAAGAAATTTTATTTAATTTTCAACTTTGTTATTTTAAGATGCATGAATGACTAAGGTGTGAGTGTGGTGTATTAATGTAATTTTATTTGGGGTTATCAGTTTCATTTTATTTAGAAAATATAATACTTATAGAGCCTACTACAAATCCAGGTAAAAAGTGCACAAAAGAATAACAACCTGAATTTTTGCCAGACCTATTGATCACACCAAAAACAACAAAGCAGAAACACTACTAAGGGTATCAACTTTAGCCCTACGTCAGCCTTGTCAGTTTAAAATTGACATCCAAAGATCGTTGTCATTTAGTTGGGGTTCATCCTTCACATTTTTGTTCATCCTCTTATGGATCGCCCATATGCTAATAGTTGACTAACTATGATAGATGCCCCAACACAATAAAAGAAAATGACCCAACAAGAAAAGAAAAGCTTAAGAAACTATAACAACCTAGCTCAAATAAGCCTTAGATTACTACAACAATTATATAAAAATACGTTAGCACATCCTTGGTTCACCTTTAACAGACTAGAAACATGGAAAGTAAATCAATGCAACCTAAAATAGGAAGTATATGAATGCACAAAAATTATTATCTACTTGTACTAAACATTTAATCTAATGAAAGCAATTTGCCATAACCAAAAAATTTTAATGAGCAAACCACACAATAAAACTATCTACTCCTATGACGTCTATACGTGAGTGACTTATGACATTTAGAGTTGGTGAGTGTGAAAAGGTGAAACAAGCCAAGAAGGCCTTATTATTCAAATTGTCTAAATCTCATATTGATTTTGATTTTTATTAAGAAAAAATCTCTTAATTGGATTGGTTTGATTTTTTTTTATTTTTATTTATTCTTATTGAATTTTTATGAATTTTTTATTAAATTTCTTTATATTTTTAAAAGGCATATATATCAAGAATTTGTATGACTTAAGTTTATAAAATCCAATAGATCTCTTAGAAAAATGAATATGGATTTTATAAACTCAATTATATAATTTTTAAGAAATTTTGATTACTTTATGAATTCTTAGGAATTATTTTGTTGACAATTTTGTAATTTTTTTGGCTTTTGAATATTTTAGTTCAAATGACTTCAAAATGATTGGTAATTTTTTTTGGAGTTTCATATTGAGTTAAATGATTTTTTGTAAGACTTTTATGAATTTTTCTTGAACTTTTGGGTTATTTGTTTCTTAAAAATCATAGTAAATTCAAATGCCCTTCAAAATTCTTGAAATTTACAGAGATTTTTAGTATATGATTCCAAATTACCTTAAAATTTCTCAAGTTATTCAAGTTCTTTTTGAATTTTCAATGAATTATTGAATTCAATTTTCTTAGTCCAATTAACCTGTGAGTGAAAACTCATTCAATTTGAAGTTCTATAAGGAAAGTTATTCAATTATTCATGAAGAAGGGTATATTTGTAAATACCTCAAATTGACTTGTACCACTGATACACCTAAAAAATGTGCAATTTTTCATAAGCTTTTAATGCCTATATTTGGTGATTTTTAATGATAATGTATTTTAAAAGAATTTATTTTGTATATTCTTGGTTTCAGGTACAGAAAATGGAGTTTGGAAAAAAGAAGCAAAAACGATGTAATTTGGAGCAAAAACGAGCACATATTTTTGAATATTTGGAGTTTGGAGCAAAAGAAGCAAAAACGATGTAATCCTGGCACATTTCAATGTGTCTTTCTATGCTTAATCTTTTTTACACTTCTCACATATTTTTGAATAAAATTATACTTTATAAAGAAATGTTATTTTATGCTTATTTTGTAGGTCTATCTGTTAGGAACGCAATACAATTGAAACGGGGCGAAACAGAGCTAAAATGGAGTCAAACGAAGCTGTACAGGGTGGGCGCCGGCGACACTGAAGAGCAGAAAAACGACGCGAAAACAACGCTGACAGCTCCCAAAATGGCACTGACGGCGCCCGGGACGGTCATGAATCGATTTTTTGCGGTTTTTGATGTTCTAGAAGGCTCCCAAGTGATCCAAACACCCCATGAAGCAATTCAATGAATCTGAACACTTGGATAAGGCTCTTGAATGAAGAGATATGTCTTTTGGATGAATATATTTGTCTCTTAGAAAAAAGGAGGGAATTTGTGTCTCTTTAAAAAAGAGGGCTTGACACCTCTCATGGGCATGCGCGTGTGTGTGAGTGAGAAAATGTGGAGAACATTTAGTGATCTTAGAATAGAAGTAGAAATGTAGATTTTTACCCTTTTTGGAGAGATTGGTGAGGGGATTTTGAGAAAATTTGTAAGGGAATGTTCTAGCATTGCATGGATTAGCGAGAGACTTTGTGGGAGAGATTTTCATCTTTATTTCAAGGTGAAAAAGCTAAGTATTGTGTTCTTCATTATCTTATGATTTTGTAAACACTTATCTAGTGGATTTTCTTTGATATAATAAAGTTTTTCATTGTATTTTCTTCGTGCTTTGTGGTGTGTTTCTCTTACTCTTTCTTCTTCTTAGGAAATAGTGGCATGAGAGAATTATGACATTATTTTCCTTTTACTTTTCTTTTATAATGATTAGGATTCATGTTTTGAATTTTTGGGATGCATGCTTGAAGAAGTTTTAATTATAAATGTGATGGTTTTTACTTGCACTTCATTTACATTAAAATAAAGGCATATTGTAGTGTTAAAATTTGTTGTAATTGCATTAAGACCCGAGAGGGCAGCGTAATTCTCAACAAAGTGGAATCACATTCAAATTCTATGGATGGTGAAGTTCACGAAGGTTGGATGCAAATAAATAGGAAAATATAATTTGATGGGCGTAGAATTGAAAATTTTAGGGTGACAGACTAAAATCCCCAATTCAGTCTTAGTATTTAAAGAACTAAAACGAGAGTTAGCCTTCAAGGGGAGGGAAGTGGGAGCTCTGAAGTGGGAGCCAATATTCTCCTAGCATAGCCACGAATTTAGGGACTAAACCCGAGATTAGCCAATGATTTTCTATAACACTGAATCAGGTTAGAGAATTAAAATTGTAATTATTTGACACATACAATATTTAATGTATCTCATTCTTTTACATTATCCAACTCACTACATAAGAATAGTAGTTTTAAAAATTTTAAAATTCTCCAAACCAATTCATCCAGAAAGGTTTATCTTTAGAATTTAATATTCACATTTAGGAGTAGTTACTATCCTTATATTTAAAATCGCATTTAGGAGTAGTTGATTGATAAAACACCATTTTAATAGACATTCCAAACTAAGGACTAATAGTAGTAAACTGGAATTTTACTAAAGACATCTTTCCTCGCTTCCTCGTAGGATCGATAATCGGGGCTTAATCAGAAAGTCCTATATTACTTGAGCGATACATATATTTGTGTTTATATCATTGTGACTATATAGAATATATAAAATTAAGCATATAAAAAAGTTGCATCAAGTTTTTGGTGTCGTTTCCGGGGAAGCTTCGGTAAGAACTTTATGAGAATTTTAGTTGAAGTAATTAGGCTTAGACTTGGAAAATTGTAGTGTCGTAAAAATTATTTTTGTATGAAAAGTTTTTTTTGTATGAAAAAGTGTTGTGAAAAAATTGTTTATGTAAAAAACAAGGTGTTTGTGAAAATGTTTTGTTATTTTGAATATATCTTTTGTTTATTTGTTTAATTGTTAGTGTATTGTTTGTTGTGTTGCGTATGCAAAATAGAGGATCCGTAGAACTTGTGCCTTATGATCCTGAGTTAGAAAAAGAAAAAAAATCAAAAAAATAGAAAGGACTCGAAAAATTAGAAATGGAAATGGTAAACATTCAAAATAATAACTTAGAAAATCATCATAAATATTTGAGGGATTATATAAGTCCTACGATAGATGAAATTCACTCAAGTATACAAACACCTGTCGTAGAAGATGACTCATTTGAAATAAATCCAGATATTATCCAACTAGTGCAGAACAATCAGTTTGGGGGAACTCCTTTAGAGGATCCCTATTTACACTTATCCAATTTTCTAGAACATTGTGCTACATTTCGTTATAACGACATGTCAAACGATGCTGTTAGACTAAGGCTTTTTCCTTTCTCACTAAGGGATAAGGCTAATATGTGGTTATACTCACTAGCACATGGCTCTATTAAAAATTAGGAAGAGTTAACTCAGAAATTCCTAGCTAAATATTTTCCACCTTCAAGGACTACTAAACTTAGAAACGACATTATCTCATTTTGTCAGTATAAAGGGGAATCAATATGCGAAGCTTAGGAAAAATTTAAGGAACTCCTAAGAAAGTGTCCACACCATGCTCTGCCCGATTGGTTAATCATTCAAAAAAAGGTTTAAGGAACTCCTAAGAAAGTGTCCACATCATGCTCTGCCTGATTGGTTAATCATTCAAACTTTTTACAATGGGTTAGTAGAATCCCTTAGGTTTATAATTGACGCTACCTCTGTAGATCATTAATGTCAAAATCATTTGAAGAAGCATACGCGTTAATTGAAGAAATGTCTAGAAATGAATTTCAATGGCCCTCTACAAGGGTAAATCCTAAAAAGGTAGCTAGTGTTCATGATACAGATGTGATTGCAATTCTTGCATCTCAGGTTGCTGCAATATCAAGGAAGTTGGACCAATCTGGAATGAACCAACCTCAATTTACTCCAGTAAGTGAGGAAAATTCATTAAGGCATATGATTGATTCTAAATTATCATATAAAACTTTAAATATCATAAACAACCCATATTCTAACTTTTACAACCCAGGTTGGAAGAACCATCCTTATTTTANGTACAAGGTTGAAGTTATTCCCTGGGAAATTGAAGTCTCGTTGGTTAGAACCATTTACTGTGACTCAAGTTTACACTTAGGGAACTGTTGAAATTGAAGATCAGAAAACTGGAAATAGATTTAAAGTAAATGTACATAGATTAAAATCATATTATGAGGGTAAAAGACAAAATTTTAAAGAGGTTTTAATGATCCAGTCAACCTAAATGAACCCTGAATAGGTCGGGCTGACGACGTTAAACCAAACGCTTTATGGGAGGCAACCCATATTTATGTTTATCTTTATTACGATTATGGTAGTTTTTATTTGAATTTATCGTTAGTTAATAGTAGTATTAAGCTCTAATTCTCTTATTTACCCTTCAAATATCTTAAAAAATGGATCCATATATAGAAAAATTGCGACGCATTCGGACCAGAGCAAAACTGTGAAAGTTTTGCCTTGGGCGCCGACGGCGCTGATGGCGGGGTTTTCCCAAGAGTCCATGCAAAAATTAATACAGAAACGCGCCGATGGCGCCCTCGACGCCGCTGACGGCGAGACCGGTAAGAGGC